>JAJJMI010026505.1:0-28098 GCA_022059035.1 Vitis rupestris | reverse complement strand
GTAATCACCTTAGTCAACCCAGGTATCCTCAATTAATCAATTAATTGCCACACTTCCCTCAATTTAGTCAGTAGAGACCTCTTTAGGGCTTAGAGGGGTGCTACCTCCTAGAGGTACCTTCCTAATAAGTAACATGATCCCCGAACCTAGACTCGGGTTTTTCAAAGACATGCTTTTTCCAAAAATTATGGAGTCACATTTTAGGGTTTTTCTTTCTTGTTTTATTTTCCCTTTAAAATAAAAATAAAAGAAGTGGCGGCTCCAACTTTTCCAAAACTAAATAATTTTTCACAAATAAAAAAGCGAGTCTCGCCGATCGAGTGGGAACGCACGTGAAAAATGCGGGTCCACAAATTGGCGACTCCACTGGGGATTTTGAGGATCAAGCTTGAACATTAGTTGAAGAAAATGTGGCGTTTAATTGGTCGATTAGTGGGTACCTCTTTTTTTTTAGGCAAGGTGATTCGATTTGCTTGTTTGGTCTGCTATCTTAACATGTTTGATTGCCTTGGATGATCACTTGATTGCTTACTCACTTCAGCATGATTCACTCTCACATATGCTAGATAGGACTTTGATTGTATGATACATATCTGCTTGGTATGACTGCTTGTTGCATGACAACCCTTTCTCTTGCATGATTGTATGATTGCTTGTCTTTGTTCACTATCTCACTTTAGATCTTAGGTTTTTCGGATGCACCCACATCCTTCATTGTGCACTTTAGATTATCCCTGAGTGTTGAGAGATGGGAGAGCCTTCACCTTTAAGAAACCCCCTGGGAACGCGAGGAAGTGCATGTGTGGAGGTAATGACCACCTTGCATGGAAGCACCCCGTCTCCTTGGAGGCGTGCAGAGGGTTGCGTACCGCCGGAGGGTACGATCGCTTCTGCTAGGGATCCTTTGACCCACCCATTTTATCCTATAAAGCCGCCTTAACCTTGTAGGTTAGCCTAGACCCAATTAAGATTTCATTCCTACACGTGGGTGCATCTGTGGACCTTCAGAGCTGCCTTGGTCACGATTAGATTTGGTTATCCCTTCCTTAGTCTCCTTTTGGTGTAATAAGAGGAGGGTATCAGATTGAGTACATTTGGGCTATTTTCTTGCACACTAGCAGCTGATTCATATAGAGTCGCTTTTGTACCGCACCTTATCCAGTATTTCCATATTTGTAGGAGAGTTTACCATGATCAGTCTGGATTCGCCTTCGTGGATTAGAGTTGGAGGCAGATTGGCCAGAGCATCAGACCAGTCAGACCAGAGATCAGATCAAGGGGATATGGATTCTCAAATAGTTACTGTTGATCAGTTTGCTGCGGCCATAGCTTCGATCCAGGAAGCTTTAGCTAGCCTTGGCCAGAGTATAGATGGGCAGCAGACCCAACAGGTCGCAGTTCAGGAAGATACCCAGTTTGATACCACAGTACCACTACCACCTCCGCACAGTCAGCCAGCACCACAGACTGTACCTTTTACTCTACATAGTCAGACTAAGGTCACACCACCTCCTGCCATAGTGCCTACTCCGATCTCAGAGGACCCACATGCTCGTATGGATAGACTTGAGCAGAAGTTGAGACAGATGAGGACTTCAGAGGGAGTTGTTACTTGGGAGGATTTTGATGGAGCACTAGTGGCTAGTCTGCCGGCCAAGTTCAGGATGCCCGAGATTGAAAGATACACAGGCATAGGCTGTCCTCGCATCCATTTGAGGCTCTATAGTACAGTTATGAGGGCCCACGGACTGGATGAGGCCCAGATGGTTATGCTTTTCCCTATGTCTTTGAGTGGTGCGGCACAGCGTTGGTTCGCTTCATTGGATGCATCACGCCGCAGGACTTGGGATAACTTGGCCTAGGAGTTTTTGAGATAGTTTGCATTTAACACTGTCATTGATGTTTCGAGGAGAGAGTTAGAGGCTTTGAGGCAGAGGCCAGAGGAGTCAATCACTTCATTTATCTCCCACTGGAGGAAGAAGATTTCACAGATTATTGATCGTCCTTCAGAGAAGGATCAGATTAGCATGATCATGAGGAGCTTGCAGCCTAGATTTGCTAGACACTTGATGGGATTTCCCCATACGGATTTTGGATCTTTGGTATAGGCTTTGTATGGTATAGAAGAAGGCATTGCTAGAGGATTGTGGTCCGAGTCTTCCCCTATTGATTCTAAGGGGAAGAAGCCTTCAGGAGGACAGAGATCAGGAGATGTTGGTTTTATTAGTTCAGCAGGGATGAGACCTCCTAGACACTATCGGACAGTTGGACAGACTTCTGGATTCTACTATCCACCATCATCCCATGTGCAGTATAGGCCACCTGTTCCCTCGAGACCCATGACTCCTACTTACCTACATCCAGTCTCACAGCCTGTTTTTGCCCACAGGTCACAGAGAGACCTCCTGCCCCATACACCCGACCCCGAGCTCCGTAGACCACCACTTATGTGCAGAAGCCATCACGTCAGTTTGCTCAGTTGGGTATGCCTTTGAGTCGAGCTTTTCAGAAGCTCGCAGAGGGTGGATTATTGACTCCATTAGCATCCAGGCCTTTACCCCAGCCCATACCACCTCGCTTTAGGATGGACTTACATTGTTCCTACCATCAGGGACCAGGGCATGACATGGACCATTGCACTGCTTTGAGACATGCTATTCAGGACTTGATAGACCAGGGTTTGGTCAACTTGGGGCAGCCAAGTGTGACTACGAACCCTCTTCCTGCTCATTCTACACACGCAGTGTCTCCATCTTCAGGAAATATTCATCACATGGACCTTATAGAGGATAACAGTATACACATGTTGAGTTGGAATGATGGATTACCCGAGCCGATTGTTTTGCATGACAGTTATGAGGTTGATGGGGTTTCATTGGTCCCTCAGACTCCTGCACCATTCAGTTTGATCCCGGACGAGGGACCATTCTAGTTGACTCATCCTACACCCTTAGTTATCGGATGTCAGGATGCTTTTGTCCCATTCTCTTTATGGCCAGAGGATGATGATTCGGAGGGGAGAGAGGTACAGATTGTGACTCGTAGTTGGAGGATAGCTCAGCCACCACCACCAGCAGTCAGACCATTTGAGGGTGCAGCCTCTCATGAGGAGGTTAGGAGAGAGGATGATGAGGTTTTGAGACAGCTACAAAGCACTCAGGCTCGCATTTCCATCTGGAGTTTATTAGCATCATCCAGTACTCATAGAGATGCTTTGATTCGAGCCTTGAGTCAGATCAGAGTAGAGACTACCACCACTCCTGAGAGATTGATTCATATGATGACGGCCGACAGGGCCACTTGCATTGTGTTTTCAGATGATGACTTGCCACCTGATGGTTTAGACCACGTGCGCCCTCTATACATCACAGTTGGATGTTCAGGCCGTAGAGTCTCGTCTGTCCTACTGGACAACGGCTCAGCCCTGAATGTTTGCCCTTTAGCCACTGCTATAGCCCTTGGTTTCGAGCCTTCAGATTTTGGTCCATCTACTCAAACAGTCAGAGCATATGATAACACCAAGAGGGAGGTTATGGGTACTTTGGTGATTGATTTGCAGATTGGTCCAGCCATATTCTCTACTTTGTTCCAGGTTTTGAGGATTCCTGCATCCTTTAACCTGTTACTTGGCCCGACCATGGATTCATATAGCTGGAGCTATTCCTTTTTCCCTTCATCAGAAGGTGAAGTTTATTCATGATGGGCATGTCATCACAGTGCGGTCTACCAAGGATATATTTGTCGCTTTTGAGCCAGTACTTCAGATCAGTCACAGTGAGGATGACCTACTTCTGACTAGGTTTACTTTTGATGAGATACAGACTCTCGAGATCGAGGATTTTTGCAGAGATTTTGTAGCTATGTCTTTTGATCAGCATAGCAGCACAGTGGTCCTTGATATGATGAGGGGTATGACCTTTCTACCTGGCATGGGGTTAGGACGACGTCAGCAGGGACTGAGCGAGTTCATAGTTGCCATTGACCATGATAAGACATTTGGACTTGGGTTCATTCCTACCGAGGCCGATTACCGTTACATGGCGCGACTGCGTAAGGAGATGGTGAGGGCTCGTTTATCCCACACACCATTTGATTATCCTATTCGACCCTATAGGATGAGCTTGGCCAACTACTTTGTCAAAGGATCGGAGATTCGACCCCGTGTAGAGGAGGTTCACAGTGTGGTTCATACAGATAGAGAGATTGAGCTTCAGCTTCTATTTCACCAGTTACAGTTGAGTGATGGGGCTCATGGCGCTTCTGTTTCTATGGCTACTCCTACATCTCCAGATCGAGCTAGCATGTTGTCTCTATGCTTTCCGGAGGAGATCACTGATGATGGAGTGACTGTTGATCCTACTGAGATGATTGATGGAGTTGTGCCTCATGATGAGTACTGAGATGAGATGGACAGGATGACCGTGAGCCAGATTACCGACATTATTCAGCTTCAGCCTGCTTCACCATTTGATATGTTCGGGGTGTCTGCCATTGAGGTTCTTGAGGGGACCCAGATTATTCCTGTTCCAAAGCTTCTAGAGGATAATAGTAGTTTGTTTGAGGGCACTGTTAGCCCAGTTGAGGGAGCGTCCGACCTTGTGGACCCACCTCTTTCTTTTGACGTTTTATCGGGATTTGTCTCCCTCTCTGACGCTGTTACTATTGCTTCATTTATGGACTTGAGCATTTTTTAGTATTCGTCTGTCTCTTGTGATAGTATCTCTATATCTGCACCCCACCCACCCATCTCACAGATATTTGATATAGATGATGAGATTGCACAACCCAATTCAGATAGGGACTCTTTTGATCATGACTCCGATCCCATAGATGTGAGAGTTTCACCCGCTATAGGGGACGTTGAAACTGTTGATTTTGGCACAGAGGATCAGCCTAGAGAGCTGAAGATTGGTTCACCCCTATCTATAGATGAGAGAGATAGACTTATTCATTTACTCAGGTCATACTTGGATGTTTTCGCATGGTCTTATGAGGACATGCCTGGTCTTGATCCCTCTATAGTTCAGCACCACTTACCTGTCCTACCACATGCCAGACCGGTTAAGCAGAAATTGAGACGATTACATCCACATTGGAGTCTGCAGGTGAAAGAGGAGATCCAGAAACAACTCAGTGTTGGATTCATATCAGTGGTTGAGTATCCAGAGTGGTTGGCTAATGTCGTCCCAGTACCCAAAAAGGATGGCAAAGTTAGAGTTTGTGTGGACTTCAGAGATCTTAATAAAGCCAGCCCTAAAGACGACTTCCCTCTCCCACATATTGATTTGTTAGTTGATAGCACTGTAGGCCATTCAATGTTGTCTTTCATGGATGGGTTTTCAGGGTATAATCAGATTTTGACGGCTCCAGAGGACATGGAGAAGACAACCTTTATTACTGAGTGGGGTACCTACTGTTACAAGGTTATGCCATTCGGGTTGAAGAACGCAGGAGCCACTTATCATAGGGCCGCTACTACTTTGTTTCATGACATGATGCATAGGGACGTTGAAGTTTATGTGGATGATATGATTGTGAAATCTCAAGGCAGAGCAAATCACCTAGAGGCTCTAGAGAGATTCTTTGAGAGGATCCGGAAGTTTAGATTGAGGTTGAATCCCAAGAAGTGCACCTTTGGAGTAACTTCTGGGAAGTTATTGGGACATATGGTCAGTGAGCGGGGCATAGAGGTCGACTCAGATAAAATCAAAGCCATACTTGACATGCCTACACCAAAGACTGAGAAAGAGATTAGAGGTTTTCTGGGCAGATTACAGTATATTAGTCGTTCATAGCCAGATTGACAGACATATGTGAGCCCATCTTTCGTCTTTTAAGAAAGAACCAGCCAACAGTTTGGAATGATGATTGTCAGCTTGCATTTGAGAAGATCAAGGGGTATTTGCTTTCTCCTCCTGTTTTAGTGCCTCCTACGCCAGGACGTCCGCTTCTTCTATATTTGTCAGTTTCAGACATGGCCTTGGGATGTATGTTAGCTCAGATTGATGACTCAGGGAAGGAACGGGCTATCTACTACTTGAGTAAGAGGATGCTAGAGTATGAAGTGAAATATGTTATGATTGAGCGCCTATGCTTAGCACTAGTTTGGGCCACCAGGAGATTGAGGCATTACATGATAGAGTACTCAGTGCATTTGATATCCCGCCTAGATCCATTGAGGTACTTATTTGATAGACCTGCATTGACTGGTAGACTGATGAGATGGCTTGTGCTTTTGACAGAGTTTGATATTTAGTATGTTTCTTAGAAGTCTATTAAGGGAAGTATTGTCGCCGATCACCTAGCCTCACTACCGACATCTGAGGATAGACTAGTTGATGATGATTTTCCAGATGAGGAGTTTGTTGCTATGACCAGCTTATCAGGATGGTGCATGTACTTTGATGGTGCAGCCAATCAATCAGGGTATGGGATAGGTGTTCTGTTGGTATCCCCTTAGGGTGATCATATTCTGAGATCCGTTCGTTTGACATTTTTTTATCGACATCCTGCCACGAATAACATAGTTGAGTATAAGGCTTGTATCCTTGGTTTAAAGACTGCATTGGAGCTTGACATTAGATAGATGGAGGTATTTGGTGACTCAAATCTGGTACTTAGACAAATTCAGGGGGATTGGAAGACTAAGGATGTGAAGCTAAAGCCATATCACGTTTATTTGGAGTTGCTGGTTGCGAGATTTGATGACTTGAGATATGTTCATTTACCTAGAGCGCAGAACCGGTTTGCCGATGCCTTAGCTACCCTAGCTTCTTCTGTGGACATTTCGATTGATGTAGTTATACGTCCATTGCTGATTGAGTTGAGGTTTGCACCCGCCTACTGTTGTTTGATTGGAGAAACAGAGGTCTAGGATGATCTACCTTGGTATCATGACGTTTATCAGTTTCTTAGATCTGACACATACCCTGAGGTAGCCACTACCAAGGATAGGAGAGCACTGAGGAATTTGGCCACTAGATTTGTCATTTGTGGAAATACCTTATACAGATGATCAGCTGATGGTATGCTTTTATTATGTTTAGATTAAGCCTCTGCAGATCGAGTGATAAGAGAGGTTCATGCAGGAGTTTATGGTCCGCATATGGGAGGACACATGCTGGCCCGTAAGATTATGAGGACGGGTTATTTCTGGTTGACTATGGAGACAGATTGTTGTCAGTTTGTTCAGAAATGCCCAAAGTGTCAGATTCATGGTGATCTCATTCATGCACCGCCATCAGAGTTACACGCTTTGACCTCGCCATGGCCATTTTCAGTATAGGGTATTGATATTATTGGGAAGGTTTCACCAAAATCTTCCAGTGGTCATGAGTTCATCCTAGTTGCCATAGATTATTTCACCAAGTGGGTGGAAGCTGCATCATATGCAAGGTTGACAGCTGCTAGGGTTGCCAGTTTCATCAGGTCACACATCATTTGTCGTTATGGGGTTCCCCATGAGTTGATTTTAGATAGAGGGGTGCACTTTCGAGCTGAGGTAGATACTTTGTTGCAGAAGTATGGCATCCAACATCATAGATCTTCAGCATATAGGCCACAGACCAACAGGGCAGTAGAGGCTGCGAATAAGAATATTAAGAGGATTTTGAGGAAGATGGCTGAAACTTCTCGAGATTGGTCAGAGAAACTTCCTTTCGCATTGTGGGCATACCGTACTGATTCATGCCTAATTGGTGTCTCAGCTGATTCGTGTCCAGCTGGTGCTCCTTGATGGCGGGAGTAATCAACAAAATTTATAACCTATAACACCATGAACTAGGGTAGCAAAGAAAAAGCTACTATAGCATAGTGGCTCTAGGATCGTTCACTGGGAAGGGTTTCCAAGCTGAAAATGATACCAATTCAAAGTGAATTGGTGCTGTTTCTTTTCAAGGTTAGTTTAAGAAATAAAACAATAACTTTGGTTGAAAAAGGTTTAGACTTAGACTAATAACACAACAAGTGATGAAAATTACTTAAGGAGAAAAGCATTCCTTGGAGATTCAGGTTTACAGGGGAGGTTCCTCATGCAATAGCATAGCTCCGGTCAGTTGGTTCAATTCCTCACATTAGAGAATTAACTTAAAGTCAATTCTCTAACAGGTGCTGCACAAATGCATCCCTCAATTGGATTTCAGCTTTAATTCTCTCACTGATGCAACTTGCAATGGTTCTAGCCTCTCACTTAGCCTTTACCATTCAAGGTGATCTTTAACCTTGGACTTCCTTTCACAAGCTCGCAAGAGATAACTAATGGATGTCTCCTTAGAGTCCAAAAGCTTACCAAGTGTTGGCAATTCTAGAAAATCCTACCTTCAAGTCACCTACCAGAGGCTCGCAAGGGGTAAACTAGTGCATCTCCATGGTTAGAGATCACTTGCCTTACCAAGTGTTGGCCCAGATGACTCCAAGGCGTTTTAAGTTAACTAAAAACATAGAAACCAGTCATGGGATACACTTTCTCTTCATTCATAACTGAAACCACAAAGCTTCTGATTCTTGCACTTGGAACTTTTCCCGGCAACCTTCACTCCAAGGAACTAAAAGGTTTAGTTACTCATTCTCTGGGGAAAGCTCCTCAGAGAGTGCATAACTTAGTAAATGAAAAATACAATCAAAGTGAGAAGGTAAGGTAAGATAGAGCTCAAGCTCTGTATATTACTTTCTTTCAAACTTACAAAAGGTTTTTCACCCTCAGAACAGGCTCCTCGGGCTATATTTATACCAAAATTACATTAACAGCTATTACATGGATATTTAGCCATTTTCCTAACTTAAAAGCTAAGGAATCCTATAATTGGTGGGATACAAGGAGAATTTGGGGATTTAGGCAACAAAAATCTAATGAAAATTATCTCCAAGTGTCGGTTACAAATATCGGGAAGCACTAAGGACCATTTCGCAGGAGAAAAAGAGGTCTGCGAAATTTCGCAGACAAACAAGAAGGGCTGCGAAATTACTTCGCAACAAAAGGCTGATTCCGCAGCGCTGCGAAGTTGGCTTTCATCTTGTGGTGTTTGGCTTCCATCGCGTCGTGAAACTTCAAGGGAAATCCATAGCACTGTGCAAAAAGGCTGCGAAATCATTCCGCAACAAAAGGGTGATTTCGCAGCACTTTGCTGAATCCTTCCTTCAGCTTGGAGCAGTTGTCACGGTTTGAAGCATTGAATTGTTGACTTCCTAAGCTTTCAAATGACATATAGCATGCATAATTTGGACATCAGGAAGTGCTCCAAAAGTGGCTGAAATGACTGTCATCAAGAATGCCTCATGACAGATTCTCTTTGTTTCCCCTCCTTGCATTTCAACTTTGCTTATGGAAAAGGGCTTCAAAGCTTTGGTTCTTCATGCCTCTAAGCTTCCCATTGCTTTGCCAAGGATTCCTAATAACTCTCCTCAATCTCATATTGCTTTGGTGATCAAAAAGCTATCAAAACACCAAAACTTAACACAATTTGATTAGAGTTTATTGCAAGGGTCTTTAACATGTTAATTGGGTTAAAAGGCAATAACTACTACGTGTTTAAAAGGATTAATTACAAGCTATCAAATAGTACTTTTTGAGTAGTAATCACGTACCTCTTTCCGCACCTCTACAGGAGCTACACCTTACTCTTTAGTATATGGTATGGAGGCTGTTTTGTCGATTGAGACAGAGATGGGTTCTCTGAGAGTAGCCCTTGAGCAGCAGATTTCTGAGACAGAGTGGGCTCAGGCTCGGTTTGACCAACTCAACCTTTTAGATGAGAAGAGATTGAGATCAACTGATCATATTCAGGCCTATCAGAGGAAGATGACTCGTGCCTTCAAGAAACGGGTTAAGCCTAGACCATTACAAAAAGGGGATTTAGTTTTGAGGATTCTCAGAGGTTTGATTGGAGACCCTAGAGGAAAGTTCAGACCTAGTTGGAGTGGGCCTTATGTTATTCAAGAGTTGACTCCAAAAGGGGCTGCATGGTTGACTGACTTAGATGGAAACCAGTTTTCAGAGCCTACCAATGTGGATCAGCTGAAGAAGTATTATGTTTGAGATTATGGTCGCAGGATGGGTGGCCATCCTTTCGGTTAGCCTTACACCTTATCACCTTTATTGATATATTAAACCATTGCTAGCCCATTGAGTCTCACGTGGTTGTTATAGCCTTATTTCTTTCTTATAGCCTTGATTACCATTTCTACGGCCGGGTTGGGACCCTTTGGTGTATATGCATGCTTTGCTATGAAAGTCTCATGAGCTCTAGTCTTATAGGCCTATCTTCTTATTCTTGTCATCCTCTCCTTATCACCCCGTTTGTTCTATTTTGCTATCATCACATTTCCATTCTCTTTCTTGCTTTTATCATTATTTGCTTCATTTTATCTCTTCTCTTCCTTGGGCTGATGATTCTTCACATCTTAGTGCAAAGAGGGCAGTCATATCACTCCATCCATCCCCCCATTTGGCATTGATTCGGAGATTTTAGTTTGAGAGGTTGTCTCATGGGTTAGGGTTCATGTATTCATCAATGGTTTGAGAGAGTTTGTTCATTCCTTGTATATTTCCCATTGGAGTTCGATTTATTGATGATCAGAGCATGCGCATCCAAAAAAAAAAAAAAAAAAAAAGAGCGCAATGACATGTTTGTGTATGGTATCTTGCTCCATTGGGCACTTATATCACCTTTTGAGGTTTATTTACTGGGTATTTTGGTCGTTGTGGGTTCTTGTGAGATTTTTATACGAGTTTTCACTCCTTGAGCCACTCTCGTTATGCATTTGGAGTGTTGAGGGTTCATGTGAGAGTTCTATGGTATCCTATGCTTATCGGATCATGGTTGATATGTATTAGATATGAGAGATGAGTAATCTTTTTATTAGGGTCTCCGGATCATTGTCTAACTCATCATTCCATCATTGGTGACATGACTTTCCTTTATTGTACTAACATGGGTTGATCATCATCTATTCTACTTTCTCATTGCCTTCTTTTGTATCCCATTACCTCTTTCCAGATATTCATTCCACCTTTTATCTATACCCTACATATTGATACACATTTTTTTTTATTCGATACCTTCTTCACATCATGCACATGTTTCATTGATGGTTCGACCACTCATCATTTCTCTCATCTCGCCATTGACATTTCCTTTAGCTACCTTTAGGTCCATGGCTCATGAGATTTTTCTATGCATTGCATCTGGTACACGAGGGTATGGGTTTGATCATTGGGTATTTGGGCCTAGTTTCCCTTCACTTCTTTCACCCTTTCACCCTAGCCTACGTTACGTCCCGTGTCTTAAGACCACCCTGAGGCCATGAGATCAGGCGTTATCTTTGACAGTCTTCACTCGGACAGGCTTCTGTAGACTGGTTGACGTATAGTCGTTATCATGTTCTCTTTTATGGAAGATACTTTTGGAAGCATTTGGTCTCTCTCTTGCTTGACATATTGATGTTTGATGGATTTTTGAGTTTGGAGACAGTTCATTGATGACATTAGATTCATCCTTTTGTCGACGTCAGATATCCATACTGGGGCATATTCCCCTTTCATTCGGTTGAGATGAGCCCTTAGTGGAGCACCTTCTTTGAGCCTGGGCATTTTCATCGATCAGAGGCCCCTAGTGGAATATGTTGAGATGATATCAGTTCCAGTGGAGCATTATTGAACTCGTTGACAGTTTTCATAATTCCAGATTCCATCTGCGGAGTATTTTTGAGATAGACTAGTGGATCATTTTTTAGTTGGAGGTAGTTTTCAGTGCAGTGATAGATCTTGTACACTCGGGTATATTCCCCCATTTGGAGGTCACCAGATTCCCATCATATTTAGTTAGGGATTCATCAGAGACGTGCTTCTACTCTCGAGATTATCATATTCCTCATCATTTTGATTATTCATTTGAGATCAGATTTAGAGAGTCTTCCCTGGGGTATTGGCTGATACTTCATTCTGATTTCTTAGCAGATTATTGTTGAGTTGGAGACAGTTGATTGATGATGTTGGATTCATCCTTTTTGTGCATCAGATATCCACACTGGGGCATATTTCCCCTTTTATCTGAGGTTTTCTAGTTGTTGTTGGATGATATGACTATTCATATCCATGGTCATAGAGTTGTTTGATTGATTTTGACTGATTCTCTATTGTACATCAGTTATCATACTGGGGCATATTCCCCTCTCCTTTGCGAGATTTGTTTGGGCAGTGGTGTGAGGATGGATCATTAGTGTCGTTTGTTTACCTCATGATTTTGATATTGGATCTTATACTGGGGCATATTTCCCCATTTTCTTTGAGTATCCTTGAGATTGAGACAGTGGCCAGCTTGGTTTTAGATTGAGATTAGTTTGGAGCTTTCGACGATTGATTATATCAGGACCTCCCTACATGGATTTGCCGAGATAGAGATGGATCATATCGGCTTTCACCAGAGGAGCATAGGTGGGTCCTTTAGCCAGATGTTCATGGGATAGATTTGTTTTCATCATTGTCACCTTGCAAATTGGATTACCCAGATGAGCAGTATTTTGTGTACTTTGAGATTTGCCTTTTGAGATCCGTCGACAGAGCAGCTTTTTCGACACAGAGAGTTCTTTCAGCTTAGACTCTTCAGAGGTTTGTCATGATGCATCAGTTTCTAACCTATTGATTTCAGCAAATGATTGATTTACTGGTTGTTTTAGCAGTATGAGCACCCTGGATACTGGGGCATATTTCCCTTCTTGAGCTCAGTAGTCCGACTCTTGTCACTTTGAGTATACGACTTTGAGCCCATTTACTTCCTATCCACTTTCGAGTTGGTCTTCTTTACCTGTTCCTTCTAGGCCTTCAGCCTCATAGCCCTGAGCTATCCACTCCTTCTAGACCCTGAGTCTTATGGCCTTGATTTATCCATTCCTTCTAGGCCTCGAGCCTTATAGCCCTGAGTTATCCATTCCTTCTAGACCCTAAGTCTTATAGCCTTGAGCTCTCTTTTTTCCTTAGGTCCTGAGCCTGGTAGCCCTGAGCTATCGTTTCCACTAGACCCCGAGTCTTTCCAGCCTTGAGCTGAGCCTTCATCATTTGGTCGCCCATGAGTGGTTTGACCGGGAGTTTGCGTGTTGCATTCTCCTTCTAGCTGATCAGTCATAGAGCTCAAAGCTCATAGCCCTGAGCTATTCATTGTAACCCCGAGTTACTCATTGCATCATGACCCAGAGTCATTTATGTCATCCATAGCCCTGAGCTATTCATCGTAACTCTGAGTTGCTTATTGCATCATGACCCAGAGTTATTCATTCCACCCATAGCCTTGAGCTATTCATCATAACCCTGAGTTACTCATCGCATCATGACCCAGAGTCATTCATAGCATCCTGAGCCCTGAGCTTATGACCCAGAGTCGTTTGCATCCTTCACATCCCTAAGATGTCTCGTTTCATCATTCTAGCCACTTATGAGTGGCCTCGACCCGACACCATGAGCCGGAAAGCATCCTGATCGGCTATCCATTTAGAGCCCTGAGCTCATGACCCAGAGTCGTTTCTCTTATTTATGACCCAGAGTCATTCTTTCCATTTAGAGCCCTGAGCCCGTGACCCGAAGTCATTCACTTCATCTATGACCCAGAGTCATTCTTAGCATTTATAGCCCTGAGCTCATGACCCAGAGTCGTTTACCCTATTTACGACCCAGAGTCGTTCATCCTATTTCCAACCCAGAGTCGTTTGTCCTATTTTTGACCCAGTGTCGTTCATCTTGTCCATGATCTAGAGTTATTCATCTCATCCATAACTTTGAGTCATCATTTTCATCTCTTTCCATCTTTGTGCTACTCATCACATACTTTCTCTCTTTATTATCATTCCCCCATGTAGAGTTGTTCCATTCTTGTCATTGCAGACCCATGTTCCGTTCTTACTCTCGTCATGTGCTAGGACAAAATCTTTGGTCATTCTCTAGTTCTTCGATATAGTTCACTTTGTTCCATTCTTTGTTCGTATTTTTACTCACATTCCTTACACTCGTGATCTCTACCGAAGAGGGGCATATTTGTAGACCCTCAATTTTGTCCTCCTAGCACATGTCCTATTAGATACTTGTTCGATACTTTACAGTTAGCTCCTTGGTGGCCCATATCTACTCACGCTACTTACCTTTTTTGAGCCACCTCGGAGACTCTGGTTAAGGGATCGCCTAACCTCTTTATTGTGACCCTTGGCAACCATAATTTAGACTTAGACACTTTCCTAAACGCCTTAGGCCCACTTAGATACTTCATTGGGCTTAGTTCACTTAGGTCCACTTTAGCACTTTTAAACCCACTTTTTATATGACTTGCATGATTACATGGCCTACATGACTTGTGTGGCTTATATGGATTTCTTTATTATTTTATTTTATCTTATCACAAGTTTTCTAAATCATATTTCTTGGCTTTTGGGCATGAGGAAACGGGCCGCTGTCTATTTGGAATGAGAGTCAATAGAATTTAAAAAAAAAAAAGATTTTGTTTTTTAGAAGGATAGCACATATATTATTTCTATGGGGGAATCGGTAATAAAAGGGAAGAAAATAAGAAGGAAAGAGATTTAAAAAAAGAAGAAAGGAGGGGATTGTTTCCTCCAGCGAAAGTTGGGGGGGGTTCTTTGGAAAGGCTGATATATATACGTGAGAGAGGAAGAAAAACGGGGAGAGGATTCTTTGATTGTGAAGGGCAGAAAAGCGCACGAGGGTGGGAGAGGAGCAATTGCAGCGGACTTTGTCCAGGTATGCTTCTGGTTACTCTGGGTGTTCTGACCCATATTTGATTTCTCCATTTTTGGTCATTTAGAAATATTCAATGCCTCCTTGTTTGGTGTGGACGGAAAAGGCCACAAGTTGTTCTGCTGGGATTGGTCGTTTACTACTCCACCTTGACTCGATTTTGATTATTTTATATGTCATTGACGTCTTTGGAAACATAGAACTCCATGCTTGAATGTTATCACGCTCGGTTTTTCGTTTAAATCCTATTCTGCATAGTTCCCTCCGCTCTTAACCCATGGATTAATACTTGAAGTGGGGTTATTTGTGCTTACTGATTCAACATCTTCTACTCTTTCCCTCTTCGGATATCTCACGCCCGGAATTCTGTCTGGCCAACGTTCCACCTTCTCCGGATATCTCACATCAGGAATTCCGTCCCGCTGCCATTCCACATTCTCCGGATATCTCACACCCGGAATTCTAACCAGCCGACGTCCCACCTTCTCCGGATATCTCGCATCCGGAATCCTGTCCGACCGACGTTCAACCTTCTCCGGATATCTCACATCCGGAATTCTGTCCTGCCGACGTTCCACCTCCTCCTCTATTTGCTTCTTTGATTGGGAATTTATTGTTTTTAAATTGAATTTTTGAATCATTTTTCAACTAAATATTCTCAGCATTAAAAAATCCATCTTTAATAATCCCTTGCTGCCATTTTTCCTCTCGGCATGCACTTTCACTACTTTCTTTGACTTTCAACCATTTTCTTGATCTCCTTGATTTTTCACAAACATGAATAACTTTCATGATTCCAAACAATGGAATTCATAGAATCAACTCATGCGAAATTGATTAGGGCATTGGAGGGGGGCCCGACATTCATGATATTCTCTTCGATAGTGTCTGTTTGATAATTGATTGATTGTGCTTCCTCTTTGTGTTATATATGAGATTATTTTGAATTAGTTATTGAGCTAACTTTGTTTCCCATAGAGGAGTATTAGTTTGCTATCCAGGTACGCTCTCCATCTCCCCACTTTCGAAATTCCATGAATATCCATATCTTTGTGTACCATGCCCTTGCTTGATGACATGCTTGATTGCCTTGATGTATATTTGATGCTTGTTTTATTATCTTGGATAAAACACATGTTGTGTGATATATTTCTACACTAACTTTTATGTTTTATGATGGCGCTTGAGAAGCCGTTCAGGTACGCACTTCGACTCTATCTTATAATCAGATTTTCTTGTTAGATATGCCATTTTTTTGTAATCACCTTAGTCAACCCAGGTATCCTCAATTAATCAATTAATTGTCACACTTCCCTCAATTTAGTCAGTAGAGACCTCTTTAAGGCTTAGAGGGGTGCTACCTCCTAGAGGTACCTTCCCAATAAGTAACCTGATCCCCGGACCTAGACTCGGGTTTTTCAAAGACATGTTTTTTCCAAAAATTATGGAGTCACATTTTAAGGTTTTTCTTTCTTGTTTTATTTTCCCTTTAAAATAAAAATAAAAAAAGTGGCGGCTCCAACTTTTCCAAAACTAAATAATTTTTCACAAATAAAAAAGCGAGTCTCGCCGATCGAGTGGGGACGCACGTGAAAAATGCAGGTCCACACACATGTCTTGAAGATCCACACTCAATCCATTAAGCATTAGGGTCACGATCAACAAGTAAAGACTCATATACCATACAAATCAGATCATGAGATTTTTTTCATTATTATTATTATTATAATTATTATTATCATTTTTATTTTTTACACAATTAAGTTTCTGGTGTCCAAGTTTTCTACAATTGTAGCAATTATCTTTAAAGGATTTGAAGTTTTACCCATCACATTGAAAGGGTTTTATTTTATTTTATTATTATTTTTTTTTCATTTTTGCCATAATTTCCAACATTGGTGTGCTATGGTATAGTCATCATTGCAAAATAGTGAGTATGGTTTTGTCCTTACTTCATCTATTGCAAAATAGTGAGTATGGTTTTGGACAATTTAATGTAGAAAGATTATAGAGAAAAAATAAGATTTATTTAGTAATAATTTTAAAAACAATTCTCATTTGTACAAATAATATTCAATTATTTTTAGAAACAGATTTTATTCGATGACTAAAATATGCAAATCAATTTTCTTAATTTATTATGATGTTACTATATATTTATATATATAATATAAAAGTTTTAGGTCTTGGTCATCAATCAACTTGCCAAAAATGACACGACTAGGAATTTCAAAACCGCAAGTCAACGAAGGCAATCAAGCAAGGGGCATGGTGGACAGCGCCAGCTAGACTAGCCCAACTTCACCCCCCTCAACATTTCATACGAGAAACTCCTCCCCATGATTCGCGAGCTGTTTGAATTCAGATGACCAAAGCCCATAAAGACGGATCCGGCTAAGAGAGACAACAATAGAAAATGTGTCTAGCACAAAGAGCACGGTCCACTACGGAACAATTTAGAAGTCTCCATTACTTGGTGGAAAAGTTAGTAAGAGTTGGGCATCTGAGACAATACATCCACTCGGAAGGGAAAAGTGAGGAGACATCCCAAAGTCTAGCCACAACGACCCCCACAACTTCAGCAACTCCTAGAGCCGTAATCAACTGCATTCATGGTGGACCCGTTGATGAGGAATACAACTTTAAGCGGAAGAGACAAAGAATTATCCTAATTCAATGCATAATAGGGTGCACATGGATGCACGACATGAAAGCTATTCCTTCTACATATCACCAAATGGTGAGTTATCTTATTGAAGACGGGCAGATTAACCTTTATGGGAGCCAGCTAGCAGTCCGCCAATGTTACCAGGTGGCACGGGAAGCCGGATCCAACAGCGATAATGAGTCTTCCACAAAACCAGCAGATGCGGCTGATCAATAGCAATTACAGTATCCGACGGAGAAGGATCCACCGGTGGCTGACCCCCTACAAACCATACAAATCTCAGGGGAAAATGATCACTTTACCTATGCTAGCTCCCTCTTAGAATCGAACGAGGTGTGGGGCCTTGAAAGAGTACTTCAGCGGAACAAAGATGTCTTCAAGTGGGCACACTCTAACATGCCCGGGATTCACCTGTCGATAGCCTCCCATTGGCTTAACATTTTGTCATCCTCAAGACTTGTCCGCCAGATTGTCCAACGCTTCCATCTGAATAGGCAAAAGATCATTCAAACTGAAATAAACAAGTTGCTGGCGGTTGGATTCATCAGAGAAGTTGAGTATCCTGATTGGTTGGCAAACATGGTCGTAGTCCCAAAAAAGAGAGGGAAATGACGAGTCTGTGTCGACTACACTTACTTAAATGATGTCTGCCCAAAAGACAATTTTTTCTTGCCCCGAATAGACCAAATGGTGGACTTCACCGTCGGACATGGAATGCTCTCCTTCCTGGACGCATTTTTCGGATACTATCAGATTCCAATGTACCAAACCCGATGAAGAAAATATCGTTTTCATAACACCACACGGGCTCTATTGCTACAAAGTCATGTCGTTTGGACTCAAAAATGCTGGAGCAACTTACCAAAGACTGATGACTAAGATCTTCAAACCTCTAATCAGACGCACGGTAGAGGTATACATTGATGACATAGTAGTAAAGAGCAAAACCAGGGGTGAACATGACCAACACTTAGAAGAAGTCTCTCACTTAATGAGGGAATACAACATGAAACTCAATCCGTCCAAGTGCACATTTGGGGTAAGCGCAGACAAATTCTTGGGGTTCATGGTCACTCAAAGGGGTATAAAGGTCAATTCGGATCAAATCAAAGTTGTCATGGAGACATCCGCCTCAAGCAGCAAAAAGGAGTTGCAACGCCTCACTAGTAGACTCGCTGCATTAGGGCGCTTCATAGCCTGATTTACGAACAAATTGAGACCCTTCTTCCTTGCATTGAAGAGGGTCAACACAACAGGATGGACGAAGGACTGCCAGTTTGTGTTTGAAGAAATCAAGCACTACCTCACATAACCGCCAATTCTGAGCAGCCCTCAACCCGATGAACAGTTGTACATGTACTTAGCAGTATCCGACTGTGCTATCAGCGCTGTTTTATTTCGTTGCATAACAGACAAGGAGCAAAGGCTTGTCTACTACATCAGCAAAGCAATGGTCAATGTGGAAACCCGATACTAAAAAATGGAGCAAACAACCTTAGCCTTGAGAATGCTGCGCAGAAACTCTACTCCTACTTTCAGGCTTATCAAGTAATCGTGCTCACAAACCAACCGCTTAAAAGTATTTTGCATAAACCCGACCTGTCTGGAAGAATGCTAAAATGGGCCATAGAATTAAGTGAGTACGAAATCAAATATCAGCACAGGTTATCCATAAAAGGATAAGTCATAGCTGACTTCATAACTGAGATCCCCCAGCAACCCTCTCGACTCGCGGAACCTAGTAAAGAGGGATAGTGTATTCTCCATGTTGACGGAGCCTCTCGAATCTTGGGATCCAAAGTAAGCCTCCTCTTACAATCACCAACTGGGGAACAGCTGGAACAGGTTATCCGACTCGGGTTCCCAGCGTCCAACAATGAAGCCGAGTATGAGGCCATCCTATCCAAACTAAACCTTGCTATTGCTTTCTCAGCATCCAAGATCGAAATATGCAGTAACTCTCAACTAATTGTTGGGCATATTCAAGGAGAGTACGAAGCCAAAGACGAGCGCATGGCTCAATACTTGTCTAAGGTGCACAATACCCTGAATAGATTGAGCAAGTGGTCTATCAAGAGGATTCCCCGCATAGAGAACGTACAAGCCGACACCTTGGCTAGTACACTCCCCGTAAAGGAAGCAATATCATTGCCCATCCACCTCCAAACTATTTCATCAATTGCAATCACACCCATGTGCAATGCTAGCGAGGCAGGTGCTGGGAGGGCGCGTGAGATCTAAAGCTACCTCCGAGCAGGTAATCTGCCTGAAAAAAGCAAGCACACACATAAGATTCGGGTGCAAGCCGTCCGCTTCACCCTGATCGGGGATTGCCTCTACAGGCATTCCTTTGAAGGTCCATACCTCAGATGTTAAAACAACGCGGAGGCTCAATATGTATCAGCAGAACTGCACGGCGTGTATGTGGCAATCACACAGAGGGACGAACCCTGGCGCATTATGCTCACTCACAAGGATACTATTGGCCCACCATGAAACAGGACTCACAAGACTATGTCAAGGAATGTGACCGATGCCAAAGACAAGCACCCATTCCTCGCATGCTGTCTGAAGTTCTCAACCTAGTTACAAGCCCTTGGCTATTTGCATAATGAGGGATGGACAGTTGGGCCCTTGCCTGTCGCGGCCGCTCAGAAGAAATTCTTGCTTGTAGCCACTAACTACTTCAACAAATGGGTAGAGACAGAAACTTATGCCAACATCAAAGACAGAGACGTCTCTAAGTTTTTTTGAAAAAATATCGTCTGTCAGTTTGGAATTCCATAAGCAATTATAGCTGATAACGGACCACAGTTTGACAGCGTCATGTTCAGGACCTTTTGTTCGGAACTAAAAATCAAGAATCTATGCTTCATATCACGATACCCTCAAAGCAATGAGCAAGCGGAAACAACGAACAAAACCCTACTCTCAGTACTAAAGAAAAAGTTAGAGAAAGCCAAATGGAAGTGGGTGGAGGAACTACCCGGAGTCCTATGGGCCTACCGAACAACACTCGGGCGACCGATAGGAAACACTCCCTTCGTTCTCGCCTATGGAATGAAGGCAGTTATCCCAATAGAAATAGGCATGCCCACAGCCCAAACCACCGTACAGGGCTAGAGGGATGAGAGTTAAGAACTTGAAAGACACCTGGATTGGGCAAATGAGGTGAGAGGAAGCGCGGCCATCTGAATGGCCTCATATTAGCAAAAAGCTACTGCTACTACAATCAGAAAGCTCGACCCCGTGCCTTTAAGATTGGGACTCTAGTTCTCAAAAAGGTCTTTGAAAACACGACCAATAAGGGAGTCGGGAAACTCCAAGTGAACTGGGAAGGACCCTATATTGTCTCAAAGGTCGGAGAGTTTGGGGCTTACCATCTACAAACGCTAGACGGAACACTCTTGCTCTGCCCATGGAATGTATCTAATTTAAAGTAATACTACCAATAAAATAAAAGGAGTAAAGTACGCACAAAGGATAGTGAAATGTTGCACTTGCATTCATTGATGAAAAATTGTTCTTTATAAATGTTAGTCGGACAAAGCACGACGAAACAAGAATGATTTAACGAAGAGAAAAATGTATGTATCATGGCTCATCGGAAGAGTCGACCGTAGGGAGAATCCCATCTCCTCAAGAAGAGCTGCATTTTTAACCACAGCTAGGAGAGTCTTTATATTGCTTACATGGGCTCTGGTTTTTGGAGGGTTTTTATAGTGTCTAGAGCGAAGTCACATCTGCGTTGAGTTGGCATCTTGACTTTCGTAATCATGATGGCAACACAATATGTGGCAGGGTAATCATCGCCATTTAGGCGGTTGACAGAGGTTGCCAGTGGGGATGTCATGATGGTTCTCTTGTCACCTCAATTTGCAGAAGGTCTGGTACAGCGTGTGGCAGTTCGCCTGTGAAGACAGGGTAACATCCCATCATTCATACTCCTGACAAAGGGGAATGATTGTTTGTAAGAGTGGGTCAGATTATCTATCCGGAATGCATCATGCAGTTTAGAGGAGCGCAATGTTGCCGGTTGCTAGTATACATAGACCGGATAGAGTTCTCTGGGTTTGATGATGATCGTCCGGGCAGATACAGAAGGATGCCACTTGGGCCAGGAGTAGCCTGCCACGTGGAGGAAGCCCCTACAAACACCTATCCAAGAACTTGTAGTCCACCACTTGAAGATGAAGCACAAGGTTAAATGCCACCTTCAACTGAGGTTGTAATGCCGTCTAGTTCTTCTTTTTCCCAGCATCTAGAAAGCCTAGAGGACGATCCAAGGTGACACAATTTCAACAAGCTGTGAGACTGAGAATGGCCCCACGTGCATGAAGTTTGCATGCACGGTTATCTTTTGGAGCGCCACCCAAGAGCACATGGCCTTTTTGAATCCGACAGTGTTTGTGTTTATGACAGTGAAATAGATGAGGGCTTGGCTCAAAGCAATGTCTATCAAAAGCATGGTGCTCCACTCCAGATTCAAGCTAAGCATGATGCATTATATTGGGATGGGCTTGTATTTGCTAAGAGATTCAGAAAATTTGCTGAGTTTGAAAAGGTTTTCAAAGCAGAACATTATAAGGCTTGGGATGGAAACATATGTCTTAAAGAAGGAGAATCTAATAAAGAGCATGGATTTTTTTAACTTATGTGCCATGGGTACCATGCACTATGGCTTATCAGAACCACGCCAATATCCTACTGAATAGATGCTTTGCCTACTCATTTGCTTCAATGCTTCACACTCTATTTGATGCACCATCTGAACCCACAATAGTCACCTTGGCTCTCTCTATTGTTGGCACCTCATATCTGACCACCAGTGCAAACGATTCCTTGCGTGGCCACTCTCCCATACTCATTGTCAAAGCCCACATACTTCCTTTCTTTCCTCACCTTCACACATGCCTTCAAAAATTGATTTTCAAATATTTTGTTTTGATTCCACAACTTTTTCTTTCATCCTTAGAGTCTTAAGTCACTAAAAATCCAATTTTAATAAATTAATTGCTACCATTTTCCACTAGGCATGCATTTTTTCTTTTTCTTTTTCCTTGATTTTAAATATTTTCCATTTTAAATAAAATTTGCTGCCCCATATTTTTCCGACAAGCACCTTTCACAATTTCTCCTTGATTTTTAATAAGCATGAATAATTCTATAATTTCAAGTAATGAAATTTATGGAGTTAATTCATGTTAAAATAAACCGAGCATTGGTGGGGCCCGACATATGTGATTGATTGCTTGATTGACTTTGCCCTACTTTGACATGCATGCGATTATTCTATATTTGTGCACTAACCTTATCTCCCATGATAGCACTCAGCTTGCAACTAAGGTACGCCTTGTACTCAATCATATTTATTTATTTATCCATTATCATGCATAACTTGTTTTATTATATGATCATTATTTGGTATCCACGATTTCTCGATCAATTGTCATGCTTGCCCCAATTGATTAGCAGAGACTAATTTTTAGGGGCTTAGAGAGGTGCTACGCCTTATCACCGTACTTTTCCAATAGGTAACTTGACCCCCAGACCTAAACTCGATTTTTTGCAGACTTACTTTTTCTTTAGGAGTCACATTTATGGTTTTTCTTTCTTATTTTGTTTTTCCCTTTAAAAATAAAACAAAAATAAGTGGCAACTCCAAAAAGTTTTCAAAAATCATTTTTTCAAAAAAAAAAAAAAAAAAGTCATGCCATCAAGTGGAAACGCATGTACAGAAATGCGAGGTCCACATATATTCTTTCTTCTTTTACTTTTTTGGTGATTAAAATTCTTGGCCTAAACTATATACATGCACATTATAACATTAGAATAGGTTTGGTTGATGAAGAAATGAAGGCTTCTCACTTATAATCTAAATTCGATCTATCATTCAGCGCTCTAGATCTAGTTATTTAATTCATATACTTGAAATATTTAGAATACAAGTGAATAAATAGATTTATTGAATGACATGATCTTTTAAACAATTAACCAACCATCTATTTACGATTCTTTGAAATGCTTAATGAGGATACCTTCTAATAACAAATTCATCCCTACCTCATATTGCTCTTCCTCAATCCCAAGTCGGCTATGCATTGGCCCCTCACTATTGCTTGGTTGCTCCCATGTCCCAATAACATTTGGATAGTTTGTTACATGTTATCAATCTGTATTTTGACTGCTTAAATTTTTAGGAAAATTGTTTACTTAACAATTACACAATCACAAATAATAATTATTGTTTTGATTTTCTCACATTTTACTATATTTTAACCTTGCAAGCACTTTGTTATTGAAACTTGTTTTTCTCCTCATTGTACTAGAATCAAATAAAATAATATATAAAAATATATGAAAATAAAATTATACATATTAAAAGGATTGATCCAGCTGATTCTTTTAAATATTATTTTATTGATATTTTTTTGTATTTGATTAATATTTATAAAAATTGTCAAATCCAAATTTAATAGTAGGATTATTTCTCCTAACAATATGATTAATGGAGCTCTCAAAATTTTAATTTAAATGAATAAATGAAATCAATGGGGTTATAACTAACGTATATAAACAATGCTAATCTAGAAAATGAAGTGTAATTGGGTGAAATTAATTTATAGGTTAGATAATAAGATTATACTAGAAATTAGATGTAACTAGATAGTATATTACCTGATTTTATTTAGAAATCATCCTACTTGGGCTACAACTTGCTTTTAGTCATTTAGTCCATGGTAGCATTCTTGTACTCATTTAATTTACACTTCTATTCATATTTGAGTAGTTATACTGTTAATGGCTGTGGCTGTGAAGTGTTTAGTAAACTTTTAAAAATCACTTATAAAAATTTAGACAATAATTTGAAGTGATTTATGAGTGTTCATTTGAATTTACTTTTTTTTTTTTTTAATTTAAGAAACAACATTTAACGCTAAATTGAATTGAATTTTTTAAAAAAAATAAAATCTTTTTTAGTTATTTAATATAACAAAATTAGAATTCCAATGAACTTTACTTAATTTAAGTACTAATGTTTCATTAAAGAGTTAATGAAAACCTTAAAAAATTATGATTATATTTGTTCAATGATTTTGATAAAAATAATAAAAATGATAATCAACTATTTATGTCATATAAGATTTTGTCTTTTCTGTAACAATCTTGTACTCTATAATTCATTTTAATTGAATTTCTTATTATATATTAATTTAAAACCACTATATTTAATTATGGGATGGTTTGAAGAAAAGAAATTAGAGAAAAAAGAAAGAAATAAAATAGTGAATTAAACTTTTTTAATTGGTTATTGATGAAAAATTGAAGAGGAATAAAATTATTCAATGCCTTATATTTAGGTGACTCGGATTTTAAGTAGGAATGGCTTTATTTAAACTTGATAATAAGGTATGAACGGACTAGTAGAAAGATTTCCTATGATTTAAGTGATATTTTATCATTTCTTTTATTACGACACACAGTCTTCACTTATATTAACCAAAATATAAGAATTTCTTTCTTTTATTCAATCTATATGTAACTACATGATTTTCTTACTAAAGTTTGTATAAATAGAGCCTATTTGACATCTTTTATTTAAATGAACAGAACTAAAGCACAAATTTGAATCATGTGCCCTTTGCCTTTGTAACACTTAGCTACAACACTAATAACAAATTATAATGTTTTATTTATTTATTTTCTACTTGTCTTCATATGCAATTGAACATATTTAAATTTTCATATTTTTTTCATATATGGGTCAATGAGGTTAGGTTAATAAGAAGATGGGTGATTTGAATTTATATATATATATATATATATATATATATATATATATATGCAAGTAATATATAGGAAAATATAAGAAAATTTATAAAATGTTTCTCTTGTTTAGTTGTTGATGGAAAAGTTGAGGGAAAAAAAATAAATTATTGAAAAATATATCATTTTTAAACTTTTTTCACCATATTTATGAGTGAAAAATCCTTTAGCAATTTCTCTCCCCTTTTATTTAGTACTAGTTAAAAATGATGTGTATGCTATTAAAGTATAACTTTTTTTAAAAAAAATATAAAATATAATAAAAAGGAGTTTACATTAAATGAGTAGCTCTTTATATTAAAAAAAATTCATATTTGTTTATTGTTCATAACAAATAAATTTATAATAAATTCTTATTTATATGTTGTTGATAATATATATGACATACCATTTTCATTGATAATGATGAATATTTATATACAAATACATTTGAGTTTGATTATAATTCAAACTCTATCTCCCAATTTGATTTAAATTAATAATAAACTTTTAGTCTAATTCAAATTATATAGTATATCATAATTCAAACTAATATATAATAAATAGATAAATATCAATATTTAAATTAAGAATAACATTAACTTTATATATATATATATATAATATTTGTAAAATTATTTTCAATACATAATGAGTTTGAAACTAATTACTAATGCTAGAATTACCATAAAAATGCTATTCATAAAAGTATTGCGAACTAATTATTAAATTACTCCATCTAGAGTCGTAGTCCTTCTTAATTTAATAAAATAAAGACTAAAATCATTCTCAATCAAAATATGATAAAGCAAAGATACAAAGCTATTAGTAAGATATTATAGGAAAAAGAAAGAAGAAAATCAACAAGGGATGGATGCATGTGTTGAATAGTTAATTGAAAAAAAAAGAATAAAACCAACAATGTATTTGGTTCATTATTATCTTAAATTCACTATATGAATCATATTTAATTAAATGAATAGGTAAAGTGGAATTTATATAAAATTCTTTGAGGAAAGTTAAAAGATTCGAATTTTTTTGGTTTTTACCATATATTACTATTTGATTAAGATTGTTTAGAAACTAATGAAAATAATAACACCCCTATAATCTTTATAAAATTGAAAATTATAACAAAAAAACCGTGATACCAATTTAGAGAGACACAAGCCAAGGAAATTAAAATTTCTAAAAATTATCGTCAGAAACAAAAAACAAAGAATTATGGTTATTCATGTTGGGCTGAAGCGGATTGGGCTTAAATTTGCAGGCTTGGGTCCAAGCAGAAGCAGTTTCTGGTGGGTGCATTTGTGGAGCCTGGAGAAGTAAAGGAAATGGGGATAGTCATGGATGTGGTGGTGATGGCGAGTGGTTGTGGTGCTCTTTGAGGTTATTTTTGGTTCTTAAAAATATTAAGAAAAAAATATATTTGCATTCATGTCGACGGCTGACAAATTTGATTCATACAGTGGAATTATGCATCCTGCCTTCAAAAGGAAAAAGATCTGTTGACCTAATTCAATTTCACATTTGCATTAATTTTGTTACTTGGTTAACTTGAAGAAGACCCCCATAGTGCATACCCTAAATTTTAAAAATATAAATATTTGTGCCGGTTATTTGTTTTTAAGTTCTAATACACTGTGTTTGACTGTCTGGTTAAAAAATAAAAAGGCCCTGGTTCACATCCAGTATCTCACTCTCACACACGGTCAAATTTGCAGACAATTTATTTATCTTTGTCGCTAAGTTATAAACCCTTGAAAGGCGATCATCCTTCTTTTGCTCTCCATGTGCATGAACCTCTGTGACTTGAAAGGACCTCGAGCCCTATCTTAATGATCATATTGGCCAACATTGGAATCTGGAGACAAAGCAAAAAGGGAATGAGCAAGCATAGAATCTGATCGAATCAGACCAAGATGAACAGTGGTCCCTATCTTGAGTAAGGGGTGAGAAGGATGCCCTATCTTATCCAAAGATGGTAGCAAGCTCTTCTCTTTGGACTCTCCCTTTGCCTCTTTTGAATGCCTGGGATGGAAAAGCAAAGATCATATCTTGATGCGTGTACCGTACTGCTATCCAAACGAAGATGACTTTGGGCCACATACTTCTTTGTCATTGAGGTATAAACCCCAGAAAAGAGATTCTTTTCTGGTTTTTCCCTTTTATCTTCCACTTTGGGATCCTAAGCTTTAAAAAGATTGAAAACTAAGAAACTTTTTAAATACTTAATTAAAAAACAAAAAAATAAAAAAAACTTATGATGAGATGTGTTGAAAGTTGAAACAAACCCAGCCTCACTGTTTTGAAACAAAAGAAAATGGCAGAAAGCAGTGTGGCATTTTTTCTAAAGAAGTTGGGCAACTTGGCTTCACCAGAAGCTTCTCTGTTTGGAGAGGTAGAAGGGCAGGTGAGGCTGCTGCGTAACGAGCTGGAGTGGATGCGCCTCTTCCTGGAATATGCTGATGCAAGACGCAGGTACGATAAACGGCTCAAGCTCTGGGTGAATCAGATCAGAGATGCAGCTCATGATGCCGAAGATGTCCTCGATGAATTCATGTTCAAGCTGGAACACAAGCGCCAGCAGAGACTCCATAGACTCAAGTTCCTCAGATTCTTACCTTCATGTGTTAGCGTCGCTGACAAGCTACCATTTATCCAAGAGCTCAACGATCGTATAACCGAGATCAATATCACCATCGAGAAGATCTTGGCCAATAAAAAAAGGTACGGCATTGAAAATCCCAGTACTTCTGAAGCTTGGAGCTCCTCCAATGAAGTGCCATGTAAGGAGAAAACGCTCCCCGTTGTTGAAGAAATTGATGTGGTGGGGTTCAAAACAGATGTGAAATCTGTAAAGGAATTGCTTGTTGAGGCTGGAGAGACA
>JAJJMI010026504.1:82656-100595 GCA_022059035.1 Vitis rupestris | reverse complement strand
ACTAGAAGTAATACAACCTGTGCTGTGGAGATAAAAGAAAGGGCAGCAGCACTGGTGGCTGCAGAAATTGAGGCATGTAGAGACAATAGAACCCCCGAGATAACTCCGCATAAGAAAGTCCAGAAAGAGTGGGCTTGTGCTGTATGCCAGTTCACAACCCAAAGTGAAGTGACCTTCAATTCCCACCTTCAAGGGAAGAGACATCAGGCTACTTCTGAGCAGTTGAGAGCCAAAAACCAGGCAACCAAAACCAATTGTTCCCCATCTGCTTCAAAGGTCAAGAAATCTGATCAGTCCACCAAAGAGGAGCAACCGAAGTGTCCTTCCAACCATCTGAATTCCAAAAACAATGGAATCTCAGCTGCTTCAACAGTGAAGAAACCTGACGAGACCAAAGATGATGAGCAACAAAAGTGTGCATCCAGCAATGGACCAAACCAGAAGAATAACAAAAAGCAAGAGGAGAAGGTGCTAGTTCTTGAGACCAATGAGCAAGGCCATCAGAATAATTTTGATCCACGATCCCACATTTATTTTGGGTCTCACAAGTTTCAAATTCGCAGAAAAATGAAAGATGTTTGAGAGAAAATTAAATCATATTGCACTACTGTTAGGAAAAATATGGCTGAATCCGATTGCTTTTCTTCTCCAAGTCTACTAAAAATATAATTTTTTTCCCCATTCCTGACAAATTAAATTTTTTCCTTAAAAAAAATAAAAATTAAGTTTGATCATCTAACACATCTGTCTAAACTCAATCTCAACTTGAAAAATCAAACCTTAATGGATGGACTATAGAAATAGTGAGAAAACACTTCTGGGTTTTTTTTTTTTCTTCCAACATCAAATTTTTATATATGGGATGTTCACATGCAAAAGCTGGAGTAGATTTGCTTGTGTTTGATGTATGTATTAGAAAAATTTGTCCCTTCTGGGATGTTTAATACTTCTCTATTCTTTTATATGCATGCTTAGCTAGAAGATACAGAATCGATACCATTCCTTAAAAGTGGTATGAAGTAGAGAGATGATAGCCACAACTGTGATAATTAAACATCAAAGAATGTAAAGATCTATATATTCTTTTTTTTTTTCTCTCTCTTTAAATAATGAAGCTAAGATGTGCTGTAAGCATCAAATGCATTGTCTCTGCTTGAATACAAAGCCAAGGACCACAAGATGGATAGATATGGGGACGCACAAAACTTCTCAAACATGATTATATTAATCAAGAATTCAACTAAGCTTAAATTAAAGATGTTGATTTCTAGCATCTCTAGTGCTATAGAATGACTATTGATCCTGTATTGTTATGTGCCCTACCGATATATTCTTCGGGTTGTTATGTATAAATAAAAATTTTAAAAAAGAACGCTATCAATATTAAGGCTTCTTGTTAACTGAGATTCTTCCATGGGAAAGTTTGCTTAGTGGTTACACTATCACTATTTAGGCCAGTAAAAATTGGGAGCCTTTGTAAACAACTGATGGTCCAAGAGCTATTCTACTTCATCATCCATGTAATATGACGATACAAATTTGACTAAATGCAGCTATAGAAGGCTTAGGACCATAAACCAAGCCTAGTCTAGGTGTCACTTACCTAAATTTATGCATAAAGCTTTTGGATGGCTCAGAGTTATATTTAATTACTGTTATGATTTATAGTCCAGCTTGAGAACTAGTCCTCCATTGCACATAATGTCCACACAAGGTCATAGTGCCCGCTCAAGGCCACGGGGCTCACTCAAGTCCACGGTGCCCACTCAAGGCTCAAGTGCCTGCTCAAGACCCAATGCCCACTAAAGGCCATAGCGCTACTCAAGGATATAGTGCTTACTCAAGGCCATAGAGCCCACCTAAGGCTAACGACCCAAAATGAGAAAAAGGTTGGTTCCACGTACTCTAATATTTACTAGAAAAGGTTCTTCCTATTATAGTAATTAAAGAATAAAAATTGCATTCCCTTGTGACCAATCCATCTTCAAATTGATAAATAATAGTTTTTTTTCATTCATAATTTCATTCGTTCATGTACAGAGTATATATAGAGGGTAATCACCATTTTAAGAATGGGAAAGAATGATACAAGGAAAGCATGATATAAGGAAATAACAACTAATATCCTAATATCTCAACTTTCCTAATATCTTAATATTCCTAATATTTCAATATTCATAATATCTCAACTTTCCTAATATCTAAACATTCCTAATATCTCAACACTAAATGATATAAGGAAAGAATGATATAAGGAAAGCATTCCTAATATCTCAACACTCCCCCTCAAGTTGGTGCATAGATGTCACACATGCCCAACTTGTCTAAAAATTTTGAGAACACTTGACTTGAGACAATTTTGGTAAGGATATCGGCCAATTGATTTTCTGATCGAATCTTAGGCAATTCCACATCTTATGATCCAACTTTTCCTTAATGAAGAATCTATCCACCTCGAGATGCTTTGTACGATCATGTTGTATTGGATTATGAGCAATGTCACATGCGGCTTTATTGTCACAAAACAATCGGATTGGTTGCCTAGATAGGTAACCTAAATCCTGTAAGAGGAGTCTTAGCCATAATGCCTCACAAAGTCCTAGAGCCATACCTCTAAATTCCGCTTCTGCACTTGAACGAGCGACGACATTCTGCTTCTTACTTTTCCATGTCACAAGATTACCACCTACAAAGGTAAAGTAACCAGATGTAGATCGCCTATCATCCACTGCACCGGCCCAATCAGCATCAGTATATACTTTTATACTCTGATGATCAACATTTTTAGTGAACAAAATTCCCTTCCCAGGAACATTCTTCAAATACCTCAAAATATGCATGACTGCATTCATATGTTGCTCTCCAGGATTATGCATGTATTGACTCACTACACTCAATGCATAAGCAAGATCTGGTCTTGTATGAGCTAAGTACATTAATCTCCCCACAAGTCTCTGGTATCTTCCCTTATCGGTTGATACTTGATTAGACTCAACACACAATTTCAGACCTTCTTCTATTGGTGTATTAACAGGTTAACATCCCGACATTCCAGTCTCCTGTAAAAGATCTAAGGCATACTTTCTTTGAGACAGAAAAATTCCTTCACTTGATCGAGAAACTTCAATCCCAAGAAAGTATTTCAGAGGACCTAGATCTTTTATTTCGAATTCTCTAGATAGATAATTTTGCAGAGCTTTTCTTTCTTCAGGATCATTTCCTGTAACTACCATGTCATCCACATATACGATGAGTGTCGTAATCTTACCATGCTGCTTTTTTAGGAATAAAGTGTGATCTGAATTACTTTGACGATAGCCAAAAGCTCTCATTGACTTTGTGAACCTTCCAAACCATGTTCTCGGGGATTGCTTCAACCCATACAATGACTTCTTCAATTTGCACACCTTCTGACATTCCTTTTCTGACACCATGCATCCTGGTGGAAGATCCATATATACTTCTTCAGATAACTCGCCATGCAGAAAGGCATTTTTCACATCGAATTGTTGTAATGGCCAATCTAGGTTTGCAACTAAAGACAGTAATACTCGAATTGTGTTGATCTTAGCTACAGGTGCAAATGTCTCTGTGTAGTCAATTCCATAAGTTTGAGTGTACCCTTTTGCTACCAGTCTTGCTTTAAATCGTTCAATACTACCATCTGCCTTGTACTTCACAGTATAGATCCAACGACACCCAACTGGCTTCTTTCCTGGTGGACATTCTACGAGTTCCCATGTTTCATTCTTCTGCAATGATTTCATCTCTTCATTCATGGCTGCTTTCCACTTTGGATCAATTAAGGCTTCCTGCACACTGTTAGGAATAACTATAGTAGATAATTGATTTACAAATTACTTATTTGATTTAGACAAACGATGGGTAGACACATAGTTGCTCATGGGATATTTGACTTTAGTAGACAATTCAGGTTCATATGTGGGTTTAGGAATACTTCTATTATGATGATGTGGTAACCTTTCATGAATGGATCAGGTTCCAAATTAAGAACACCCTCAACAAACGACGATTGGTTTGGTATTTCAGTGAAGACATCTTCGGATCCAAATTGTTGACCACTCATATCCAACTCACCCACTTCCTGATTCACTAGTTCAAATTGTCCAGATTCATCTTCCTCAGAGATATGATAATCATAATCGAGAGTCTGAATTTCCTTATGGTACTCCCCCTGAAGTTCAGACTTAGATGAAAATACATTGAATCTTCATGAAACACCACATCCATTGTAATATACATTTGTCGAGTTGGAGGATGGTAACATCAATATCCCTTTTTGTGCAATGCATATCCAACAAACACACATTGCAATGCATGGGAAGTTAACTTGGTGCGTTGGTGCTTGTGTAGATGCACAAATGCCATGCAACCAAAAACACGAGGAGGTAGATTTGGGACGGTTGGGGCAACTATGGCATTAGTAAGAGCTTGGAGAGGTGTTTGAAAGTTAATTGAGCTAGAAGGTACCCGATTGATCAAGTATGCGGCAGATGTGATTGCTTCTCCCCAATAAGATATCGGTGTTTTTGCTGCTATCAAGGAAGCACGATCAACCTCTAACAAGTGTCGATTTTTTCGTTCAGCGACTCCATTTTTCTGGGGTGTATTGGAACAAGTAGTCTGATGAATGATGTCATGTCTTCCAAATACTTTGGAAGATCAGAACTTTGATATTCTCCACCATTATCACTACGCAGAAGCCGAACCTTTGCATTGTACTGAGTTTCAATCATTTTATGAAAATTTTGAAACAACAAGTTCACTTCATCTTTGGTCTTCATCAAGCATAACCATGTCATTCTGGTACAATCATCAATAAAAGTAACAAACCAACGTGAGCTACTCAAAGTTGGGACTTTGGATGGGCCCCAAACATCAGAATGTATAACCATAAAAGGAAACAGACTTTTATTCAAAATTAACGGAAACGAAGCACGATGGCTTTTAGCCAATTCACAAATATCACAACGGAAACCAAAAATATCACTCTTTGCAAACAAACTAGGAAACAATTTTTTTAAATAACCAAAGGAAGCATGTCTCAGACGTCGATGCCACAACCAAATTTCAGACTTTTTCTTCTCCCCCTCAGATCCATCTGCCATCAAGGCTTGTTGCAACTTATTTGAATCCTTTGACTGCAAGTCCACGTAATAGAGTTTTCCCCGTTTAATACCACAACCAATTGTCTGTCTTGTTTGGATGTCCTTAATCACACAAAATTCAGGCCAAAAAATGACAATACAAGATAAGGCTACAGTGATTTGAGAAATTGACAAAAGATTGTAATCTAAAGATGGAACAACTAAAACAGAATCCAAATTCAAAGTATCAGTAAGAATTAAGGATCCTTCCCCAATGACTGGGGTTGTGTTACCATTGGCTGTGGAAACAATTTTTTGTAAGGAAGGTCTAAGGGGTGAAACCTGTCTAGAATCAAAAGTCATATGATCTGCAGCACCAGAATCAATTGTCCATGCACTATTAATAACAGGTGTAAAAGTATTTAAAAACTTACCACCATGATCAGTAGCGGCTACCAATGCAGAGGCTTTCTCAGCAACATTAGCCTCTGTTTTTATTTCGGCAACAGTTGCAGTCGAGGTTTTCTTGGAATCCTTCTTCCGTTGATCACGATTATTATAATTAATAACAAAGTGTTGATAGCCTAAACATGATTTAAAGGTCCATGGTTCAAACCCTTGGTTCCTTATTGTTTTCCTGGTCATACCAAGAGTCGTTGCTTTGAAATTGTGGGATATCCAGACTGGTGGGACCAGTCTTATTGCAGTGAGTGCATTTGAAGGTTGACTTATCAATATTAGGGCTTGTCTTAGGATGGTTGATCGCTGTCGGACTACCATAGCGACAAAATATCCAGGATTTCAGTTCCATGGCTCTGATACCATCTTCAAATTGATAAATAATAGTTTTTTTTCATTCATAATTTCATTCGTTCATGTACAGAGTATATATAGAGGGTAATCACCATTCTAAGAATGGGAAAGAATGATACAAGGAAAGCATGATATAAGGAAATAACAACTAATATTTTAATATCTCAACTTTCCTAATATCTCAATATTCCTAATATCTCAATATTCCTAGTATCTCAATATTCCTAATATCTCAATATTCATAATATCTCAACTTTCCTAATATCTAAACATTCCTAATATCTCAACATTAAATGATATAAGGAAAGAATGATATAAGGAAAGCATTCCTAATATCTCAACAATCCAAACAGTATACCACTGACTTGTATAAGACATCATTCACCATGCAAGCACTTTTTCCGCCACCTACCATCTGGCATGAACCATTTTGGATTGATTCACAAAGCAATGATGTTATATTAAGCATATTCAATATAGAACCAAATTGCGCTTCCTTGGATTAACTAAATATTTCCGTTGCAAGATGAGCAGATAGGCATATCATGAAGTACTTTCTTGATGATAATACCCCACAAAATATTTAATTTTCTCACTAATCTCTCCTAGATTTTCTGTTCACCCATCCATTCTATTTGGCCTTATGTAAACAAAAATGTCATTATTTTCTTGTAAAAATAACCCTCTCATTTAAACCCTACATATAAATACTTGAAATGGTAAAAGACATTTATATTAAAAAAAATTTATTTTTCAAATAAAACATGAGAAGGATCAAATTCATAAAGGGATCATTTCATCCCTTTTAACCAATTAATTCAATTTATTTATTTATTTATTTACTCTCTCCTTCTTAATTTTCACATCACCCAACAACACCACTAATTCACACAAGTTTAAAGTTTTGGAATGAGATATATTTGTAATTATATTGTAATTCTGTTATAATAACCATCTCGTACTTGGATTTGTTTTTTTAGTCCATCTAAACTTTTTGTTTTTTCATGTCAAAACAATATACTTATAATCGAATCCATTTATGACATGTTGATCTTAAATAAATTTATTAATTTTATATATTTAAAAATTATAAAAATTAAATATAAATTTTCAATTATGAATATCATATTACTAAAATATTAAATAATTAATTAACTTAAAATGTTATATATTTCATTAATTATTTTATAATTAAAACATTAAATGAAATAATAAATAGGCATAAAATAGAAAATTTTATCTTAGTTAGAAATTATATACTGTTATTGGGACATATAAGTATTAAAATTCTACCCATTTCACTATCAAACAACAACTTATGTTTTTAGTCATAATTTAATCTTATGATGAACACTTCTTAAATAAAAATTGTCATCTTTTTTCTATTGACTTATATTTATTTATTTAAATAATTTATAATTTATTACATAAATTCTTAAATATTTTGAAAAAAAATTGAGATTCTTTTAAAAATTTACTAAAATTATTGAAATTATTTTAGTAAAATATCGTAATAATTTTTAAAAATTTTAAAAATTCTATTTAAAAGATTTCATTTTTTCTATTTGTTACTACACGATCAACAATATCTTGTCTGATTAGATTTCTTTGAGTGAACAGCGAGCGTACTTCCAGTAAGGAGTGTTTTGATTATTTTTTCAAGCACGCCCCTCCGAAACTTAAGTTAGTTTAGAGAAGAAACTGGCAAAAAAAATTTTAGGAACTTTTTTCATATTGAGGTTCTCATGTTTGATAATTATTTATCTTAACCAAGTTACAACATTTTCTCATGCATCTTAATTGCTTTTAATGTTAATAATTGACTTGTCGACTTCTAGGCTTTTGTACTTATGAATAGTCTTGATGTAACAGTACAACATTTAGTGCTTTTAATAATTAATGTATGTCAAATAGCAATAAATGGTGTCTGGATAGCACTTAAATGACACTCGAATAGTACTTCTTTGTCTAAGACGGGCAAGGGTCCATGCTAGACAGATACAAGGATCCTACACTATTGATTTATATTTAATTATTTAGAAATTTGATAAATTATTATTTTTTTTAAATAGTAAAATTATTGAAAATTATTTTAGGAGAATATCTTACAATTTTTAATTCTTTTAAAAATTTTCTTTAAATCTTTATTTTATAAATATATATTATATTTCTCTTCCTCTCTCTCTTCTTTACTTAGTCCATCATTTAACTAATTTTCAATTTTATATACAATAAATACATTTTTTCTCAAAAGTTTTCCATGGCACCAGGTGCCAGTAGGGACACTGTGTTAGAATAAATGTGGACCCACATCATATTAAACATTATTTAAGATTTAGCTATCCATATATATATATATATATATATATATATATATGATTTCTATTTGATCTAGAGTATGGGTCACCTCATGTGTAGAGCCTAGAGCCATAACGTGTCTTAGATGATGGGCCTAACACTCGTGAGGCCCAACAGTCCAAAGGGTATGGTCCATAAGGGATAAAGGGTATATATGTTAAGGCTAGTGTTTGTTCATTGATCAATATATCTTTTATATAGAATAGACCTTGCTCTCTCCTGTTCCCATCATCAGAGAGATTACAGAAAGGTGCGTACCTCTTTACAGCCTAAGAAGATTTGTACCTCTTCATCAAACGCATAATGGATTCAGGTAGGTTCCCCGTATGGAGATCAAGGCATGTTTACAATGATTGATATATTTGTACATTCAGTTTCTGTTGTTCGGTGATAATGGAGGATAAACCCAGACAATTGGTATCAAAGCCTGGTTGTGGTTCCCATTTTCACCAAAACACTTATTAAAACACAAACAATAGAGAATCTGGGCCAATAATTATAAAAAATGGGTATTGAACCCGACGTGAATCAAAGACCCAACCTTCTGATATGGAGTCAGATGTGCTACCGGCGTTGCTACGTCGTTCCAAATGCCGTTTAGGCGCCGTTCCAAGCATCGTTCAGGCGTCGTTCCAGACGTCATTCAAGCGTCGTTCCAGACGTCGTTCAGGCTCTATTCTAGACACTATTTCGGCACCATTTTTGGCTTCGTTGTAAGGTTCCTTGAGATGCCACTCTCGACGTCGCTGACAAACGGAGAAGATGACGCCGTTTGGCATCATTCAGCAGTCACGTTTCAAGCACTACTACCATCAGCACGCAGCTGTCGGCGTCGTTTGAGGACCGCTACCAGTGCCGCTTCGGTGATGACGCCATTGCTAGGGACCTTGGGGTCGGTTAGGGTCGTTTGATGCCTAACGTGCAGCACAAGGTTCACGAGTGGCAACCAACACTTAGCGCATGACTCAACATGTTGACACATGCATAAGGCCATGAGTACGCAGCAATTGGGCCTCATGTCAACAATGTGGCTCAACCATTAAGCCATAGGTGTGCAGTAACATGGCCTCATATCTAAACATGAGTAGCAACATGGAATGGCCAAGGTAGCCAAGGTTAGAATTGGCTGGATTTGTAAAAGAAGAATGAAATGTTGGGACCTAGAACAAAACAAAATAAAACTCACACAATTATCAATTGATGGTTGGCAAAATGGGCCAAATTTCTCTCTAATAGCCCAATAACCCACTCATATTATTATAAAACAGGCCATATAGGCCTAAATTGACCCACATACCCACTTGGTTACAAGTGCAGTCCATTCAATGGTGTATGGATTGGGCTTTTATTTGGGCCTCTTAGAATTAAAACCAAGAATTGATGGACCATTCGTTTAAATAAATAAATAAATAATTTTAATTAAATTATTTCTTACCAAATTTGTGTTTAATATTTTAAAATAAATGAATTATGTATATTAGTTGCCAAAGTAACTTATATTATATAATTTATTTAATTTATAATATCTAAACATGTTATTATTATTATTATTTAAAATAATCGGCCCAGAGGAAGATTATTTTAATATAATAATAAATAAAGTAGTCATAAATATCCGACATATTAAGCATATCTTGTATGACGTATGTCAGTCCAAAGACAGACATATTGCTTTAATTTTATTGTCAATATTTATGAATTAAATTTTGAAAAGGATACCAATTACAAGTTGATATTTTTGTCCAAAGACTAAATATTAATGTTTGTGCTAGGTATTTTGTAATAGGCCCACATGCATATACATGTATATGTTAAATTTTTATTTATTCATGCATGTATGATGTTTATGTGACTGATTGTGAGCTTTATTATTATGAATTCAGCATCTTCTATGCCTGCAAATGTTAATAACATTTTTGTGCTTAATGGCACAAACTTGAAGAAATGGAAGGAGCACGTTATAATTGTGCTTGAGTGCATGGATTTAGACTATGCATTAAGAAAGGATCGCCCTCCATACCCTACTAGTGCTAGCACTGCTGAGCAAAGGTCTACTATGGAAAAATGGGAGCGAGTCAATTGCATGAGTCTAATGATAATGAAGCACTTAATTCCAGAAGTTATAAGGGGTGCAATACTTGAGAAAACCCGAGCTAAGACATTCTTGGACCAGATAGCAAACCGATTCGCTGCAAACGAAAAGGTTGAGACAAGTCTATTCTTAGTAAGCTTGTCTCCATACGGTACAAAGGGAAAGAGAATATAAAAGAGTACATAATGGAAATGTCCAATATTGTGACTAGACTCAAGGCACTAAATTCAGAGTTGTCAGAAGACATACTCGTGCACTTGGTCTTGATCTTTCTACCTACACAATTCAGTCCATTCAAGATCAGTTACAACACACGGAAGGAAAAATTGACTCTGAATGAGCTTATTGCTCATTGTGTACAAGAGAAAGAGAGATTGAAACAAGAAAAATTGGAAAGTGCTCACTTGGTTTCCACATCTCAGGGATTTGGTACTAGCAAGAAAAAAAAAAGATAATAAAGGAAAACAAACTATAATTTTTAGGACATCAAAGCTAAAGGTGCAAAAGAAACAAAATAAGGAGATTACTTGTTTCTTTTGCAAGAAGGTTGGTCATATGAAGAAGACATGTACCAAATACGATGCTTGGCGTGAAAAGAAATGTACACTTCTCCACTTTGTTTGTTTAGAAATTAATTTAGATATAGTGCCTACTAACTCTTGGTGGATAGATACGAGTGCAACTACTCACATAAGTGTCACGATACAGGGTTGCCTAAGGAGCCAAATGCCAATTGATAGTGAAAGATACATCTATGTGGGTAATGACAACAAGGCTGCAATCAAGGCTATTGGTATTTTTAGGTTACAGTTAGACTCTGGATGTACTTTGGATTTGGAAGAGACTTTTGTAGTACCATCGTTTAGATGGAATTTAATTTCTGTTTCATGTCTAGACAAATGTGGATATTATTGTTCATTTAGAAATGGAATGGTTAGTTTTTATTTAAATTCAAATATTATTGGTATAGGTAGTCTAATAGACAAATTATACAAATTGAATATAAAGACCTCCAATGGAAATGAAACCTTGCATTCAAGTAATTATGGCATTAAGCGAAAAATTAACAAATGAGAATTCATCAATGTTGTGGCATAGACGTTTGGGTCATATTTCAAATCAACGTATTCAAAGGCTTGTGTCAGAAGGAATTATTGATCCACTTGATTTCTCAGACTTTAAAGTCTGGATAAAGTGTATTAAGGGTAAACAAACAAATATGAGGAAAAAGGATGCCAACAGGTGTAGTGACGTCTTGGAATTGATACATACGGACATTTGTGGTCCTTTTCCTACCCCTTTTTGGAATGGACAATAATATTTTATCACTTTCATTGGCGATTACTCGCGCTATGACTATCTTTATTTGATTCATGAGAAGTCCCTCAATCATTGGACGTGTTCAAGAATTTCAAGGCTGAAGTTGAGAACCAACTAAGCAAGAAAATAAAGGTCGTCATATCTGACCATGGATGTGAATATTATGGTAGATATGACGGATCCGATGAACAACGTCTAGGGCCATTTTCCAAATATTTGATGGAGTATGGTATCGATCCTTAATACACCATGCTGGGGACTCCAAGCCAAAATGGTGTAGCAAAGAGGCGAAACTGTACTCTTAAGGATATTGTGAGAAGTGTGATTAGTCATTCCACCTTACTAAAATCACTTTGGGGCGAAGCTATCAAAACTGCAGTTTACATTTTGAATAGAGTCCCAAGCCAAGCAGTAGCCAAAACCCCATATGAGTTATGAACTAGTAAGAAACCTAGTATTAGTCACTTACATGTATGGGGTTGTCTAGATAAGGCTAGGCCTTACAAGCCAAATGAAAAAAAATTGGACTCCAAAACAGTGAGCTGCTACTTTGTAGGATATTCTGAAAGGTCGAAAGGCTTCAAGTTTTATGACCCCTCAACAAGATCCTTTTTTGAAACGGGCAATGCTAAGTTTATTGAGGATGTTGAGTTAAGTGGGAGAGAACCATTGAGAAAGGTGGTATTTGATGAGGAATCTGTTAGTATTCCTATTATTACAACTGGCCATGGTCATATTATGTTTGATGACACTATCCAGAATGTACAACCAATAACAAAGATAGTAAACACATCGGAGATTCCTCCTACTCAAGTTATGGAACCAGTTCAAGTTCATGAAGAGGTAACTCAACAACCTCAAGAACCTCAAGTACAAGTGCCACTAAGGAGATCCACTAGAGAAAGGAGAAGTATAATTTCAAATGATTATGTTGCATATCTCCAGGAATATGAGTTTGACATGGGTCTAGAAGACGATCTAATTTCAATTAGTCAAGTCAAACAAAGTTTTGACTCTGAAAAGTGGATAGAAGGCATGAAGGATGAGATGAAATCAATGAAAGACAATGGTGTTTGGGACCTAGTAGAGTTGCCTAAAGGTGTAAAACCAATTGGTTGTAAATGGATGTTTAAGACCAAGCGGGATTTAAAAGGCAACATTGTTACGTATAAGGCATGCCTAGTCGCAAAAGATTTCACTCAAAAGGAAGACATTGATTATAAGGAGACCTTTTCACCAGTTTCATCAAAGGACTCCTTTAGAATCATCATGACACTTGTAGCTCATTATGATTTAGAGCTGCATCAAATGGACGTTAAAACTGTGTTTCTTAATGGTAACATTGATGAGAGAATATACATGGTGCAACCAGAGAATTTTGAGTCTAATGATTCAAAGCAACTTGTAAGCAAATTAAAAAGGTCCATATATGGTTTAAAGCAAGCATCCCGACAATGGTACCGGAAGTTTGATCAGGCAATTACTTCATTTGGTTTTAAGGAAAACACCATTGATCAATGCATATATCTCAAGTTTAGTGGAAGCAAATTCATTATCTTGGTGCTATATGTTGATGATATTCTACTTACAAGTAGTGATGTGGGACTTTTGCATGAAACCAAGCGATTTTTATCTAGTAAATTTGACATGAAGGACCTTGGTAATGCATTTTTTGTGTTAGGTATACAGATCTATAGGGATCATTCAAGAGGTATAGCTGGGCTATCACAAAAGTTCTACATTGATAAGGTGTTGAGTAGATTTGGCATGAGCAATTGTGCACCAGGTGACACGCCTTAGCAAAAGGCGATAAATTTAGTTTGCACCAATGTCTAAAAAATGAACTTGAGAAGAAGGATATGGAGAGGTTTCCCTATGCCTCGGTAGTAGGAAGTCTCATGTATGCACAAGTTTGTACGCGTTCGGATATTGCGTACATTGTTGGAATGTTATGCAGATATTTGAGTAACCTAGGTATGGATCATTGGAAAAAGGCAAAACAGTTTATGTAGTATTTACAAAGAACTAAAGATTATATGCTCACATATCGTAGATCCAGTCATTTAGAGATCGTGGGATATTCAGACTCCGATTTCGTGGGATGTCTTGACAGTAGGAGATCCACATCAGGCTACATCTTCATGTTGGCTGGAGGAGTAGTTTCATGGAAAAATGTTAAACAAACACTTATTGCTTCTTCCACCATGGAAGCAGAATTCATAGCCTGCTATGAGGAATCAAACCATGAGATATGGCTGAGGAATTTTATCACTTGGTTGCGGATTGTTGATGGGATTGAGAAACCATTGAGAATCAACTGTGATAACAAGGCTGCATAACTATACTCTAAGAACAACCGAAGTTCGTCAAAGTCCAAACACATTGACATCAAGTTCTTAGTTATGAAAAAAGAGTTCAGAGTTTTCAAGTATCGATTGAACATATAAGCACAAATTCCATGATTGCGGATCCACTCACTAAGGGTTCGCCACCCAAAGTATATCATGAGCATGTCACCATATGGGTGTTGTACACATTGATGATGTGCTAGTATAGTGGGAGTTTGTATTTAGATATTGTGTTTGTTTTCTTAATGTGATATTATGTTTGTGTTATTTGTATAGACCTTGATTTTAAAGACTATTGTATTTGAATACTCTGAATTGAAATGATGACTTTCAGAAGCAGTTTAGCATCAAGTGTTGAAAGTGGAATTTGACTATTTTTAGTCATAAAGTAGGACCAATTAGAAATAGACATATTAAAGATCACATTCTATGTAATTTCCATGCTACACATCCATACTTGATCCATGTTACTAATATTGTTAATGTTGTGATCATTGATGGGTCTAGTTATAATTATGATTAACGAAGGCCGCTTTAATCCTGTGTTAGCATAATTAGTAGACCGGATTGTTTAAGGATATTTGAATAGGATAACAAAGATGAGCTCAATGAGGTATTGTCATGAACATTGTTGGCTAATATATGTGGTCCAAGTGGGAGATTGTTAGAATAAATGTGGACCCACATCATATTAACCATTGTTCAGGATTTAGCTATCCATATATATATATATATATATGATTTCTATTTGATCTAGAGTATGGGCCACCTCATGTGTAGAGCCCAGAGCCATAACGTGTCTTAGATGATGGGCCTAAGACTTGCAAGGCCCAATAGTCCAAAAGGTATGGTCCCTAAGGCATAGAGGGTATCTATATTAAGGTTAGTGTCTATTCATTGATCAATATATCTTTTATATAGAACAAACCTTGCTCTCTCCCGCTCCCATCGTCAGAGAGATTACAGAAAGGTGGATACCCCTCTACAGCCTAAGAAGATCTGTACATCTTCATCAAACACATAATGGATTCAAGTAGGTTCCCCATCTGGAGATCAAGGCATGTTTACAATGATTGATATATTTGTATATTCAGTTTATGTTGTTCGGTGATAATGAAGGATAAACTCAGACACACTACACCTTCATTCAATTATCATTACACTAATTGTTGGATAAGCCATTTTAAATTAATTATCCTGACTGTAAATTAAAAAAATTTTACAATATTGAAGAGATATATTCCAAAGTTTTATTTTTGCATTCAATTATTCATATCTTACAATATCCTGTCTTAAACACTCTACTTGTATCTAATACTAGTATTTGTATTTAGTTAAATTTTATATTTAATTAAATTACTTTTTAGTTATTTTTCATACACTATTGGAAGGGAGATTGGAATGGAAGATGTGACAAATAAGGAAAACCGTAAAAAAAAGTAAATAAGTAATAAGCATCAAATCTATACTTATTGAATTTCTCATCTCAATTGTTGATGTCTATGATTAAATTTAGGTGGTTGGATGATAACACAAATAAATGAAATCAAGATATATAAATATAAATGAATGAGATTTGGGTAGAAAGTCGTGAGAGCAAACCCAAAAATGTATATATATGACACACCACCTTTTTTTATATCTACCCAAAAAGTAACTTTAGGTTCTCACAACATATTAAATAAGTGATTCAAATTGAGATGAAAGTTAAGCATGGAAATAAGATTGATACGAAAGATGTACCAAATAAGGAAAATAGTAAGCTATTAAATCAGTATCTACTAAACTCATCATCTTGATTTACGTAATTAAATACTAATATAAATAAATAAAATTGAGATATAAAGATACAAATAAATGATAGTCAAGTACAAAGTCATGAGACCGTTAGCAATACAAGTGGCACCATTCTTTTTGTTACCTACCAATGAGGGTATCATTGATTGTATCTCTCGCTTATTTAATTTGTTATTAGAATTCAAAGTTACTTTGATAGAATTCAAGTTCCATCTCAATCTCAATTCTCATTTAACTTAGTTCACAAAATCATAATGATATTCTCATTCAACTTCTTTTCAAATTCATCTACAATGCATATATTTTTTTCTCAAATTTTTTTTGCCACACTAGGTGTTGGTGGGGGCACTAAACCTTCACCTTTTGGGTAATTGTTGGATAGGATATTTATTAATTATACTAATTAGAAATTAAGCACATTTTACAATATTGAAGAGATGCATCCCAAAGTAGCATACTTTGATCCAATTATTCATATCTTACTTACAATATCTTGTCTTAAACACCTTTTTATAAATACCTGCATTTAATATTATTGTTTGTATTTAATTAAATCTTCATATTTAGTTAAATTACTTTTAGTTATTTTTCATACAATATCCAATGGGAGATTGGAATGGGAGATGTGTGACAAATAAGGAAAATAGTAAGGGACTCGGTGCTTATTGAACTTCTCATCTCAATCGTTGAATGCCTATGATGGAATTTGGATAGTTGAATATCAATATAAATAAATAAAATCAAGATATAAAAATACAAATGGATGAGATTCATATACAAAACTATGAAACCCAAAACCCAAAAACGAATATATGATACCACCCTTTTTGATACCTACCCCAACAGTAACTTTGGGTTATGACAACAAATTAAATGAGTGATTAAGATCTAAATGAGAATTAAGCATGAAATAAGATTCCAAGTGTGTTCGAGAACAAGAAAATATTGTCAGTGAAGTTTAAAAGTACTAATCAACTACAAATAAGAAAATAAAAGAATGATAAGAGACTTGAAGTAAAAAAGTATCCTTCAAGTACTCTCCTAGGGGCCCATAAATAAATGAAAACGAGTTATTGAGACTAAGATGAGAGTTGAGCATGTCTAAAAATAGTATAGAGCGCACACATATTTTTTTTTTATAAAGCTTTTCACTGCACCAACTAATCTTGGTATATAGGATATTTTAAATTAATTATACTAATTATAAATTAAAGACACTTTACAGTATAGTGGAGATAACATCTCAAAGTTGTATACGTTAATCCAATTATTCATATCTTGCTCATATAATCTTGTCTCACGTATCCGACACTATTATTTGTATTAGTTAAATTTTCATATTTAATTAAATTACTTTTACTTATATTTTTCATATGTTATCTCATAAGAGATGTATCAAATAAAGAAATAGTAAGGTATTGGATATGAGAAAAAGTTATTAAGATTATATATTTATATGAACTCCTTTTAACCTTATAAACATATTTTAAAGTTGTGGGGAATCTTTTGGGTTTAGAGCAGACAATATCTACATAATTGAGTGCATGTTGTAACAAATGGTATCAAAGCCGATCATCAACTCTAGTGTGGGGTTTGTTTGGTTCCATGAGGAGTGTTTGTTTATTTGGCTCCATAATCTCATGGGACACAACAAGGACGTTACGTCTACATGAAATGGTATTTATGATATCCCACATCATATATGAGAGAAAGTTATCGGAGCTACATATGTATGGATTTCTCTTAATCTTATAAACGTGTCTTAAAGCCATGAGAGTCCCTTAGATGCAAAACGAACAATATCTATATGATTAAAAGTAAGTCTTTATATTAATACCAACTAAATTGTTAACTCCAATTGTTGGATATATATAATGAAATTTACACAATAGATACCTAAAAAAGTGTAACTAAATTGTTAATTCCAATTCTTGGATATATATATGATGAAATTTACACAAGTGTAACTTTATGGTGAAATTTACACAACCGATACCTAAATTCAGACAATAAATTAAACCAGTGATTGAGATAGAGAGAAGAGATGGGCATCAAAATAAGATTTCAAGTGTTTCCAATAAAAGAAAATGTATAATTGACTTA
>JAJJMI010026504.1:29265-67656 GCA_022059035.1 Vitis rupestris | reverse complement strand
GTGATTGTTCGAGATCTTGATCTCTTCTCATACTGTGAATCTTGTTTGCTTCCATTCCAGGTAAAGTGTCATGTGGGTTATGTCCCATCAGGGCAACAGGTTGTGGGCTTAAGTAAGCTTTCTCGGGTAGCTGATGTTTTTGCAAAACGACTCCAAGATCCACAGCGTCTCGCAGATGAAGTGTGTTCTGCTTTGAACCATGGGATCAAGCCTGCAGGTGTTGCTGTTGTACTCCAGTGTTTACATATTCATTTCCCGAATTTAGAGTTGGGCTTCCTTGATTCAACCCATCAAGAGTGGGTCAAAGTATCGGTTTGTTCCGGTAAAGGCCTTTTTGAAAATTCAAGGGCCACCATTTGGAGCGATTTTTTAAGTCTCCTGAAATTCCGAGGCATGAATGTGGAGAAAACCCGTACCAAAGATTCCACAAGTCCATGTTGGTGCCCATCCCAGTCTTCCTCTGCTTTAATTCCATGCAAGATAGAACTTGTCCACCAAATGGATGCTGCAGTAACTTCAATTCTCAAGTCTTTGGGTGAAGACCCATCGAGGAAAGAGCTGGTGCAAACCCCTAATCGTTATGTGAGGTGGCTGATGAACTTTGAAAGAGCTAACTTGGAGCTGAAGTTAAATGGGTTTGTTTGTGGTAAGATGGATCCTTTTCATCCCAGTTGCAACGAGGCAGAGATGCAGTCTGAGCTGAACATGGCATTCTGGTCTCTGTGCGAGCATCATTTACTTCCCTTTCATGGTGTTGTGCATATAGGCTACTTCTGCACCAAAGGAACCAATCCCATTGCAAGATCCATTTTAGAGTCAATAGTACATTTCTATGGCTTCAAGCTCCAAGTACAGGAAAGGCTTACCAGGCAGGTTTCTGAGACTGTTTCATCTCTGCTAGGTGGAGATGTGATAGTGGTGGTGGAAGCTAGTCACTCGTGCATGGTCTCCAGAGGAATTGAGAAGTTAGGAAGTAATACTGCTACAATGGCTCTGCTTGGCCGGTTTTCAACCGATGCTGCTGCAAAAGACATGTTTTTGCAGAGCATTCAAAACACTTCAACTTCTTGAGGACAAGGGTTCAAATCCAGATTTCTTCTATCTATTACAATTTTTTTACTTGCATTGGTATTCCTTTTTGGTTTTCTTCCCCCCTGATCTGCAGTCTCACAGGCATAACCGGGATAAATTGCAGCTGATCTGCCAGAGTTGTGTTCAAGTTGGAAATGCTACGATAATTGAGGATCCAAGGTTTTTATTTCATTCATTCATGTTTCTACTGATATGTAGCATAGACACCCTTGAAAAGAAAATTCCAGCAGCATGCCATTGTTTCTCTATGATCACTTTCTCTTCTGATCATTTATTGATTGGCATCCATGGCTACTATGGAGCTGAAAACATCTAAGCAAAGTTTCATCCTTTTTTTCATAATGGAAAATAGAGAAGTTTAGATTTTGGAATTTAATGTTCATTTCCATAATCTTTGTTGAACATCTTGTTTGTGTTTTCACAATCCAAATGGGAGTGGTGGGATTTAAATGAGAACATCATGTAGAGTGCATTAATGATTTTCTATTCATAACAGAATCAAATTTGAGTAGGTGTGGAATATGAATGGTTGTAAAAAGGGATATTCTTTGTTTAGAGGTTTTTTCCATCCTTTTGCGGAATTCTGGTGAACCAAATCCAAATGGGTGGGTGAGAGAGCAGAAAAGGCAAAAGTTGAAAAGGGCCTCTGGGCAGACATAGACCAAAATCACCCTCTTTTCTTCCCTCCACCAGCCTATCTCATTCATGCTTCACGTCGTGGCTCATGCCCCACTCCCATCTCATCTCATTCTCATTCACTCATTTATTCTATTGGGTCAAGTTGGTCTTATAAGGGATTTTTTAAAAATTCAATAATTTTGAAACATTTTTATTAAAATATAACTTTTAAAAACTATTTTCAAATTTTCAACACTTTCAAAGAGTTCAATTGAAAATTGAATATTGATATGGTCCTTCAAAGGAATAGCTTCCATATGTAATTTGAAGTTGTTCTTTTTAAAAGATTTTTTTTTTTAATATTTAGTTTTATTATAATTTTTCTTTTTTTAAAAAATGATAATTAATTAAAATTTTATATATTTTAAAATTATTTTATAAATTTGAAATGATATATACAAATATTTCATTGACTTTAAATTTACTTTTTATTTTACTCCACTATTTTGTTCCTTCTATTATTCTTCTGAATTTTCTTTTCCTGGTGTTTTCTCTCAAATTCTTGGTGGCCAAACATAAGGGTAATCCTTTTTTTATCTGATGACTTATAATTTGCTTTTGATGGCTCTGGGACTTTTTGTGTTTTAAAATTAATTTTTCTAATTTTTAATTTAAATGATAGACGTATGATTGGGCCCAGATTGGAACTTTAACTTATGTTTATTTGACACTGCTTATGTATGATTGGAATGTTGGAATTTCATTCCCGCAAGTCTTGACACGTTTTAGTGCAAGTGTTTAATTGAATAAACAGAAATAATATTATCAAAATTATGGACATCATTGTCCAATTTATAAATGTCAAAGAACGAAACACGGTCCAATTTAAATATTAATAATTTCTCTCAATGCTTGTAAATAAACACCAAAAAGTAAGATGAGTTATGAAAATGGTTGGCTTACCAGCCCATCCTCAATCTTTGTCGGAATTTCCTAGCAGCTCCACCAGATGCTGTAAATAAACAAGCTCCATGGTCATGTCTGTAACCTCGGATGAAAATTTCACTATATATTGATTATATATCACATATCGGAGGTTATAGAATCGATATTAGGTGAAAAAATATCGTTTAGGCAAAATTTCGGGAAAAATTGCCAAAAATCGTTGATATCGTTGATTTTTCCCAATATATTAAAGGGTCAACACAAGTCAACAGGTGGTCAAATGTGCTACAGTACCTCCTCAAAAATGCCTTGCAATTTTTGCCGTTAACTCAAACCCTAAAAAAAAGAAAAATTAACCTTCAGTTCAACTTACCACCGGGGCAAATTTGTCCCTTGTTAAATATATTGCACCAAACATATATATTCAAAGTCATCATATAAACAAAATATTAATAAAAAATATAAAAATTATCATGATAATTTTATTCATAGTATTTTTAATAAATTAATTAAATATCAAAACATTGTACATATATCACAATTTATTTTATATCATTTAATACAATTTAATTAAATTAATCATAATTTTAATATTAAATATATTTTATAATTAGACATATTATAATCAAATATCACAGTATTATTATGAAATAATATTTGATGTAATTTAATAATAAATATACACTTATAAAATTCATATTTTTTATTGTTCTATATGATATTATTATCAAATATAATAAATCATATTATTCATATATCAAATTATTTAATAAAACAACTTTAAAATGTCTATTATACTTCTAATTACATTTTTATGGGGTTTTTATTATATTTTTATGAATTTTGATCAATTTTAGGCTTATCGATATTTTTTTTTTCAAAACATCCATCGATATATCTCCGATATATCCATAAAATCAAAATACCAATATATTCGTGATTATTGATATTTTCATCCTAAACTGTAATACATGAGTAACTTGAGTGTAAAATAGTATGATACTGAGTCCATATGGTTGTGATTTTAAGAAGCGTTTTTAACTTAAAATGTATTTTAAAAAAATAAAATAAAATTAGGTGTTTGACAAAATTCTGCAAACACTTTTAAAAATCTAAAAAATCACTTAGAGTACTTTTGGTAGTGATTCTAGAAAGTGTTTTTAACTTTTTGAATATTTAAAATTTTTTATCTTTCAAGCATTAGAAAGACTAGAAACACTTTTGAGAATTACTCCTAAACACAATCTTATAGTGTTTTCCGACAAAAACACTTGATAGATGATTCTCCTAAAAATACTTTTAGAGAAACAACTTTTACAAAAAAATATTTTAACTAAAAATATTGTCAAACACATTCTTAAAATCCGTTTTAAAGTGATTTTAGGAAGCACTTATAATATTTTTAACACATAAATTATTTATCTTTCAAGTACTAGAAAGATTAGAAACACTTTTTAAAATCATTGCCAAATACACTCTCAAAAGCATAATAATTTTTACGACTCTCTATGCACAAACCAAGATAGAATTTTCTAAGTTTAAGTTTATTTCTACATTGTGTTTGTGGAAATTTTGAGAAAAATATAAGGAAAAGTTAAAAAAAAAATTTAAGCTAATAAATTATTTTTATAAAACCCATTTAATTTATTCTTCATTTTCCAAACATGAAAAAAATTTCTCATTTTTTCTAAGAAGGTTAATTCATTATGAAGCTTAATTCCAATCAAATATACATGGAGTTTAAGAAGAAGAGATAAAATACCTCGAAAGACTTTGAGTGAGTTTGGTAGTAATTCTAGAAAACGTTTTTAGCATTCGTAATACTTGAATGATAAAAATTAAGTGTTAAAAAGGTTAAAAACACTTTCTAAAATCACTGTCAAATGGGCTCTTCATATCGAAGACAACATAAAAGAGGATGGTGGGACCAATAAACTTGCCAAGCCCATATCCTGGAACCTATTAATTGTCATTCATGAAAAAATTAATAAAAGTAAATTATGACAATGTTCCTCCCATCATGCCTACTATATATATAATTATGCGGAAAGTGCAATAAGTAAAAATACCAAATTAAGCATGAAACAAATGAAAAGGTAGGTACTACAATGTTACTCCCCTTAAGCACTAGATTGGTACCAATTTCAACACCATTTTGAATCACTTTGCATATCATTTCCTTTGTTTGTGGATGTAAGAACGATATCATATATATCAACATAAAATATGTAATGTTAAGATAGAGTCCTTAAAAGTATGATGTGATTGTAGACCCTCTATTTTGTCCATTTGACACATTCCATCAAGAGTTGCCTTCCTACATCCTCTATTGCCTTGTCGTGTTATGGTTTTTTTCTAAGCTATTTTTGAGCTCTTTTTAGTGGTCTACTATGACTCTTTCAATCACCGCCTTTAAATTTTCTTTGGAGATTCCTTGAGGGATTTTCTAAAGATCCTTAGTGTGATGATTAGTGACCTCTAGTTTTTATTATTATTATTATTATTATTATTATTATTATTATTATTATTAATTTGTTTAATTATTTTTAAATTTTTTTTTAGCTTAGGGTTTTTTTTTGGCTTGACTTTGATTGATTTTTAGTGCATTTAGGTTTAGGTTTGTTTTTCCATTGCTTGGTTTTAGGATTAGGTGAGTTTTGATATTTTGATCTTGATTTGCATGAGATTGACATTTTCGATGTTTGATTGCATGTGACTAACATTTTGATTTTAGTTTCATGAATTTGAACTTTAATTTTTGGTTGACATAAGATTATTTTATTTATTTATATTTCTTTTTAATTAGTTTTGTTTTGTTTTATTTATTTTTTTTGTTTTTGTTTTTTTGTTTTTTCCATGTGATCACTTTTTAATGGATGCATGGATTCTTTATGAGATTATGAGGAGAATATGTGAACATGGAGATTATTATAGGAAGGCCCTAGATGGGCATGGTGGATTAAAATGTTTTAAACGTGTGAAGTCATCACATTAGAGATGAGGTTTTTTTTTTTTTTTTTTGCATGAATTTGTCTAGGAGAATAAGAGTGGCGGAAGTTTGAGGGAATGAAAAATTCTAGAAGATAGGAAGCATGGAAATCATGTGGAGATGGACAAAGAAGAGGTAAGAGGGGTGTGCATTTTGAAGAGGGTGATGTGGCAGTTATGCTTAGAAGATTCTATAAACTAGTCAGTTAGAGGTGGTGAGATCATGTGGAGGACATTAGAAGTAAAAAAATGCTTTAGTTTCTATATTGGGAGAAGAGATGTTTTCGGGGGAAGTTTTTTTACTTTTCATCTTTTATAGGGACTTTTGGTGGGAAAAGAAAGAAATAGAGAGATGAGTTTTGGGTTTTGAAAGGAGAGCACCATCTCGATTTTTGGGGAAAGACCACACCAACTTGGAGAAAAAAAAAATCACTATGAAAGGAGAGACTGCATCGGATCATGTTGCAGTGGAACAAGAGTCAAGTTGTGAGTAGCAAGGAGGAGAAAAGGTTACCAATTGGTAATCTTTGGAGGAACAAAAGAAGCATGATAGGGGAATGTTTTAGGATTCTTGAAGGTTTCATTTTCGGTTAGGGAGAGGATAACAACCGAGCACTTTTCTTCTAGAGTTAGGGAAAATAGAGAGGATTTTAGAGTCTTTCTATTCATGATCATCATACAAACTGACTCAGAGGATTTGGGGATCCTCTCATGGAATCAATGTTCGTCATCTTCATTTCCAGATTGACACTACATCATAGTCATTGACGACTTGCAATACGTGCCAATATTCTCTTTCTCTTCTGATTACTACTCAAAAAGTGCTATTTGATAGCTTCTAATTAGTCTTTTTAAACACTTTTGAGTAGTAGTTAGTGTCTTTTAACCCAATTAGCATGTTAAGGCTCCTTGCAATCAATTCTAATCAAATTGTGTTAAGTTTTGGTGTTTTGATAGTTTTTTGATCACCAAAGCATTATGAGATTGAGGAGAGTTTTATGGAATCCTTGGCAAGCAATGGGAAGCTTAGAGGAATGAAGAATCAAAGCCTTGAAGCACTTTTGCCATAAACGAGTCTGGAATGCAAAGGGGAAGCAAAGAGAAGCCAGCCATGGAGCACTCTTGATGACAGTCACTGCAGCCACTTTTGGAGCACTTCCCGGAGTCCAAATTATACATGCTATATGTCATTTGAAAGCTTAGGAAGTCAACAATCCAATGCTTCAAACCATGTGCAATTCGGAGTTGAAATGAGGAAGTTACAGCCTTTGGAAGACAACTGCTCCAAGCTGAAGGAAGGATTCAGAAAAGTGCTGCGGAATCAGCCTTTTGTTGCGAGATATTTCGCAACACTTTTGCACAGTGCTATGGATTTCCCCTGAAGCTTCACACCGCGATGGAAGCCAAACACCACAAGATGGAAGTCCAATTTGCAAAGGTGTTGAATCAGCTGGTTGCTATGAAGAAATTTCGCAGCCCTTCTTGTGCACCTGCGAAATTTCGCAGACCTCACTCTTCACTTGCGAAGTGGTCCTGAGTGCTTCCCGATATTTGTAACCGACACCAGGAGATATTTTTCATTAGATTTTTGTTGCCTAAATGCCCAAATTCTCCTTGTAAACCACCAGTGATAGAATTCCTTAGCTTTTAAGTTAGGAATTTGGCAAAATATCTATGTAATAGCTGTAAGTGTAATTGTGGTATAAAGTGAACCCGAGGAGCCTGTTCTGAGGGGTGTTAGAGTTTTGGGTTCCAGGGGGATCCTTTGTACAGGTTTGGGAAGGAAGAAAAATACAGAGCACTTGCTCTGTTTTTCCTGTATATTCTTGTCTTCTCTTTCATTTTCATTTTCTTGCTAGCCAAACATACTCTGAGGATTTTTCCTCAGAGGATGAGGGGCTAGGCTCTTTGTCTCTTGGAGCTAAGGTAACCGGGTAAGTTTCCACATGCATAAATTGGAAGTTTTGTTGTTTTAGTTTGTAATGAAGAGAAAGTGTGACCCGTTAATGGTTTTTATCTTTTTAGTTAACTTAAAACTCCTTTTAATCACCTGGGCCAACACTTGGTAAGACAAGTGATCTCCATCCATAGAGATTCACTAGTTTACCCCTTGCGAGCCTTTGGGAGGTGGTTTGAAGGTAGGATTTTCTAGAATAGCCAACACTTGGTAAGCTTTTGGACTCCAAGGAGACATCCATTAGTTATCTCTTGCGAGCTTTTGACGGGTAATCCAAGGTTAAAGATCACCTTGAATGGCAAGTGCTAGGTGAGAGGCACGAGCCATTGCAAGTTGCATCAGTGAGAGGGATTTAGTGTTTGAACCCATTAATGGGAAGCATCTGTACAACACCGGTTGGAGAAGGAACTATATGCTAATTCTCTAATGCGAGGAAAAGAAACAAGTGACCGGAACTCCCTTTTTGTATGAGGAATCTGAGCCTAGTGATCTAAACTCCAAGAAACACTTTTCTTTATAAGTAAAATCAGTTACTATTTTTGGTTAGCTTAAAACCATCCTTTTTCATTCAAAAGTCTTTATGTTTTCTTTTAAAGCTAACCTTGAAATGAAAAGGCACCAATTCAGCTTTGAATTAATATCATTTGTGAAGTGAAAACCCATCCCAGTGAACGATCCTAGAGCCACTATGCTATAGTAGCTTTGTCTTTGCTACCCTAGTATATGGTGTAATAGGTTATAAATTTTGTTGATTACTTCCTCAATCAAGGAGCACCAGCTGGACATGAATCAGCTGAGACACCAATTAGGCATGAATCATCTTCATCAGCGCATCACACGCATATAGTTCCGATATCTTTGTCAAATTCAGTAGCATCGCATCTCTATGACTACAATTAGAGCACCGGTTTTGTCACGACCCAAATTCTAAGCAACCCAAAATTTGGCCCATGGCCCCAGGTCAAAGGTTTGACCCTAAGGGTTCCTTCTATTCCACGCTAGTAGTCAACCAAAACACTTAATTTTTATTTTTTTTACACATATATCACACTAGAGTTCTCACCAACTAACAATATCCCAAACACTACTTAAAAGCAACAAGATATATTAATTATCATTACAGTCCAAAAATAAAAAGTTCATTGTTAAACGACTTAATCAAATTAGGGTCTCATTACAAATCCATAGTTCACAGTTTACTAAAACAAGTCCCAATACCACAAACACAATAAATACAACACGCTCCACTAGGTCGTTCCAAGAGGATCCTGAAGTCCTCCCTGCCCCACCTGTGGATCCTCAAGAGTGATATCTGCATCTTAAAAGATGTAAAAAAGAAAGGGTGAGCATTCCACATTGCTCAGTAGGGTGCCTAACACCTAAGGGATAATGGGGATTACTAAGTTCCAAATAACACAAAGAAGCATTTCAATAACATTGATCAAGCCACATACATTAATCTTTATAATTATACATAATTCCACAATATTCAATAATTAAATGAAATGCATATGAACATGTGACACTGTCATACAATGCACTGTTATTCTCGGGCTTTCACCGAAGGATACATGTCTGCACCCAAATACACTTCCCATTCAGAGTCTTCCTAGGGTAAACTTTTGGGTCTTTCACCTTGAGGATCTCTCTCCCTTCTTAATTCGTCTCACACTGGCTTTTACTTCTCATCACTATTTCATTTTTTTCTTTCTTTTTTCCTTTTCATACACTTTTAACAATTTTTTGTCCTTTCTTCATACAACCATGATGCAAATAAATGTCATAAGGTTAATTACTCTCATTCATATATCACCAATATCATTAGAATTACAATCATGCCACAAATCCCAAAATCTCCCAACAATTCCAACAATTCCAACATTCCCAATAATCCAATAAAATAAATTTTCCACAATAAAATTACTGAAAATATTCCAACAAATTCTCAAAAATTTGCATATCAATAAATTTGAAATTATACCACAATTTCAGAATTTTCCAACAATTCTAATAATTTCCAATATTCAAAAATAAAAAATTTTCCAAATTAAAATTTCCGAAAATATTCTTACAAATTCTCAAAAATTCACATATCAATAAATTTGGAATTATACCACAATTTCGGAATTTCCCAACAATTTCAATAATTTTTAACAACCCAAAACAATTATTTATCAACCAAAAAGAAATTTTTTAAATTACAAAAAAATCCAAATCATCTAAGAAAATTCCTACAACACTAATATTACCTACTTAACTCATAATGACAAGATTTACAATTTTTTTCTAAGGAAAAACACATTTAATTAAAGTTTTAGGGTTAGGTTCCCACCATAGATCTAAGAATCCGATCGTTAAAATCACGATCGGCCACCATAGAATCGTTCCTCTCATCGAGTAGAACATCTCCTCAAATTTTTAGGCGAAACGAATGTCAGTCGGTCATCCAAATGGACGACCAAAGTTCCAATGGCAAGACTTCTCCACAATCACTGTGGCTCTGTCTCTCCTTTCTGCCACTTTTTCAACTCCTTTCTTTTATTTTCTTTTTCTTTATTTCAACCACCAACCAACCCTTTTTATTTCTTTTCTTTTATTTATTCCATTTACTTTATTTATTTTCATTTCTCATTTCAATTCACTTCATTTTTTTTAATTTTTTTTAACAACACACAAATTAATTTATTAAACACTAACCCAAAAATTTAATTTTATCAATTTTATTATTAAGAAATTTAATTTAATTTTTTACGTAATTAATTCTAACTAATTTTAATTAATTCACTTTTTGTTTTCGTTTTTGTTTTTTTTCATTTCCGAAAATTTTCAATTTCTAAAATCCTAAGAAATTTTCTACCATAAGGCTAATGTGGCACAAAATTTTCAACTCGCCTAATTGACCAATAAAATAATTCAAATTTCACCAATCCAAAATTAACACGTGTTCTCCAAACATTTTTCTTTTTTACTTTTCAACCACCACTCAAAAGAATACTTTTCAAATTAGAATTTCCAATGTGGCCAAAAAATATCCGGTTATTACAGGTTTCATCACTTTGACAGATTTCTCTGCACCTTCCGACCGTTGTCGACATCTTTTCCATTGTCGCTTTGCATCTTCATCATTGAATCAATGCACAATTACTTTGGGAAGCTTCGCAGCTCCGTTGTTGCACCGCCTCTTCATCTTGGGACTAGTGCACAGGCAGTTTAGTAGCTCTGCATCTCCTTTGGCGCATCACATCTTCACTTTCAGATTAATGCACATCTCTATCATGATCATTATGCATTACCATCAAATTTTTTTTTTAAATGTACTGGAAGAGCTTCTCATCTCATCTACGCACTAGTTCTTGAAGATCCGAGGAGCTACAACTGTAAGTGGCTGTGTTTCTGATTGAATTAAAAAATATAAATAAATGTGAAAATTGGTCGATGTCGTGATGAAGATCCATGAGAGTTGTAACTTTTATGTTTGCCAATTTGAAAAATGAATTGTGTGGAGAAAGCCATAGTTAGTGTTGTGGAGATCATGAGAATATGTGTTTGATTGAGTTTAAAAATGGAAGTTTGTGGAGTATGATTCAAGCTGTGATGAATTAATGGAAAATTAGAAGTGTAGCCATGCTGAATTGTGGTGGATGTTTGTTGAACTTAAAAGTGAAAATGAATTCATGAATAAAGGATGCTAGGGTATGCTAGTGGAATGACTTGCATTTAAATTAAAAATCAAAGGGGAAATTGAAAGATTCATGGCCATGTGATGCTTTGTGGAAAACAATGGAGATGCAGCCATGTTAGGTAGTGCTTTGAAGAAAGAAATTTTAATGAAAATAAGGAAATTTTGGTGTCTATTAAAGCCTTGAGTTGCTGAATTTTTTAATGGAAAAATCATGTGAATTCCATGAATTTGGTGGCCTTGAAATTGGAATTTGGTGGCGGCATATGATGAGATTAGTTGCTGAATTTTTTTATGAAAGTCTAATGGTGCATTCTATGTAGATTTAATGGAGAAGGCATGTTGAAATTCTAATGAAGTTTGTGGCTGAACTATTCAATTGAAATAAGTGAATAAAACGGTCATTTAATGGAGATTTTTGGTGGTTGAATTTCAATGCATTCATGTGGGTTTTGGTGGTGTGTAATGAGGTGAATTTATGGCTGAATTAGAAAGTGAAATAATGCATGACAATGGCAGCCATGGATGTCGAATGTATGGGAATGAATTGATATCTTAAAGAGCTATGAGTTAGTACATAGAAAAGTGACTCCCATGGTTGAATAAATCAAGATAATGATTCATGGTAGAATGATGCATCCGTGAGGAGAATCATGTGGTTGTTAATGAAGAATTAATATGTTGCAACCTTGAATAATGCAATTTGATGGAGATGCAGCAGCATATTAAAAATATAGTAGCTGCATGGTGGAGTTTCACACCAGCAACTTGAAGAGCTTGAAGATAACATCAGATTCGAAGAAGTTTTAAAGGTAAGTTGCTGAAAATTTGCTTTAATTTTTTATTATATTATTATCTTCTCCATGTTCTTTTATCTTCTTTACCATTTTCTATTAATTTTGGAATATCCTAGATTAAGTTTAGGTGTGGATGAACTGGGCCACACATGAGTGTTGCTAGAATCCATTATTTAGGTCAATGTGTGTTTAATCTTTGTTGTTTTATGGTTTAGAATTGAATTTAGGTTTGATTTAACCTAGATTTTTGCCTAATAAAGCCGTTTGATAATCTTATGACAATTGGTTTTGGAATTATCATTTTTATTTTGATTTATGAGAATTTGATTTTGTGTATTTTCATTTAGTTAATTCTTGTGAATTCGTCTTTCATTGTTCATATACATGCATGTCACTTAAATAGGAAATTGTATGATATAATTGGACACTCACTTAGGGCTCTTTAGGCATTTATTTTAGCATTTAATTCAGACATAATTAATCATCTACGGCTGCAAATTTGTTCCATGTGTTAAAATTATAATTAGCTTATGTTTAGAACACTTTTAATCTATGCTTTGATACACATATAACATTTAAATAGATGATTTTATATTAGATTTATTTAAAACTTTGTTTAGGAGTCTTTTGATATTGGATTTTGAAATCAAAATAGGACGCAATAAACCACTTAAATGGCTACAAATTTAGTTCAAACAATAAGTCATAATTCATACATTGGTTAACCTAATTCTAGCGCACGCGCACACACACACTTGTCTTTAGGTGCTTTCTAGTAGTTCCCGATTCCCATGTGTTTTAATGATTAAAAAAGAATGTTTCATTGCTCCTAAAACAAAATGAATTCTCAAAATCTATATTTAAATTAATCTTAAAACAATTAGGTTTATTTTCTAAAAGACAATGCTACTTATTTTATTTGGTATGCATATTTGAAAAGGTTTTAAAATGAATTTTGGTTTTGAATATATATGAATTGAACTTCATAGCTCCAATCAATGAAGCCTTTATCGATAAATTTGTGGAAATTAAAATGAGATTTAATAGATCCCTACAAATAAAGTTTTTCTAAAACATAGTTTTTCATTGAAATTGTGGATAGTTCACCCTACTTTTGCATTAGTTTTTCATTAAATTTTTTCTAATTATTCTATCACATTCTAGATTCCTTGAACTTGATTTAGAATCTTACTTGGGCCAAATATGGTTTTCCAATTAGAAGATATAAATCAATCTTTCAGAAGGTTCAATTTTCACTTTGTTTCTAACACTCAGTCTTATTTGCAAAATTAAATTGTTAAATGTTCTCTTTAATTTCTTTGATTTTTTTAATATAAAATTTTTAAATTTAATTTTTGATATATAAAATATTAATAAATAATTTATGAAATGAGAGATATGATTTTTTTTTTCTTCTTGCACCTACTGCACAGGTACTTTTCTAGAGTTGTGAGATGTTTATTTAACTTTAGACATGTTATGTATGTGATCTTGCCTTGTAGTTATTTTCCATATAAAATAGACATATTAAGCTAGTTATGTGAATTTTTTTAAGGATTTTAGAACATTTATAAGTGAATTAAAAAAATCAATTTTTGCATGTCTTAGAAAGATGCTCTATTTTGGACCTATTATGATCATTATGAAATCTAGTAGTAAATGGGATTTAATTAATTAATTTGGCCACTTGGATGATCAACTAGACATATAGGAGACGTTCTATGAAAATTTTCATGATAAAACTTTTAAATATTTGTTTTAGATTTATTTTGTAGACTTTTATGTTCTAATCATTTGCTGATTTTTTTGTTAAGTGACCCATTTGTGAATAAATTTGATATTAATTGGAATATAATTAATTAATTTAGAATTTTTACAGTGATCTAATCTTTTTAAAGATGTTACTTTATTTTTATTATGGTGAGATAACCTTTCTTGGTATTTATTTGGAATCTATTTTGTGAAAACTAATATTCTAACCTGTTAATGACAATTCATTTGCTTTTGATAATTTGGTCACTTTTAAACAAGTTTGTAAACCTTCCTTGATTTGAGACATGCTACATATATATATATGAGTTTAGTTTTTAATTATTCTTTAATCTCATTATTATTATTTGTGAATTAACCTCATTTTTATAAAAGTGCTTTTAAATGCTATCAAGGTATACTTTCTTTGCTTATTTTTTTTATGTACATTAGCATCTATGCTTACTTCCTATGATTAGTTGCCTTTGCTTTGTTTGATCTTTGTGTTGATATGTCCTTGCTTATTGATCTTGGGTGGAACACATATTATATATGTTATGATATTGTTGCCTATGAACTAATTCTTTTGTTTTATGGAAGCGCTTAACAAGCTATGAAGGTATGTTCTCCACTTTTTGTGATTATTACTCATTGAGTGTGCATGTTTTAATATATACTTTGACCCATGGTATCCACTAATTTACCTATTAATTTTCATAATTACTTCAACTTAGTAGAGACTTTTTTTAGGGTTTAAAGGGGTGCTACCGTTATGGTACCTTCCCAATAGGTAACTTGACCCTCAAACTTGAACTCAGGTTTTCAAAGACATGCTTTTTCAAAGCAAGAAAAATTCATTTTTTTAGGGTTTTAATTCTTATTTGTTTTCCCTTAAAAAAAAAAAGTCTCGACTCTAATATTTATAAAATCAGTTTTTCACAAAATAAAAAGCAAGTCTCACTATCGAGTGGGAACACAAGTGAAAAATGCGAGTCCATAGTGACGTAATAGATTTGAAATTTATTCCAATTTCACTTTTATTTATCCTTATTCCATGCATTGTACTTTATGAACATTTTGGCCTAACATCTCTCGCATTATACATGACGTGTGCATTAGGAGTTGTATGGAAGATCCAAGTCATGGGTTCCTTACAAGTGGATGATTTGTTCACAATCGCTTTGTGGACTTAGGCAATTCATTTGAGGTTATAGTGCACCATCTCCTAATTGGAGGGATGATTGGTCTTAGCCATTAAGATGAGGTTCCCATGGTAAGTGCATTAGTATGTATAGTTACACATTGGACAAGACCTACAATGAGTCATGTTATAAGGCTATCGAGTAGTCATGACTTCACTAAGCTATTATATTGTATTGTCTCTCAACATTGAGAGAATATTGAGTTTGTGCAAAATTTAACAATGATTTTGACCTATGATGAGATCCTAAAGTGATCATATATTCCATATGGATTGGGTCACTATTAATGGAAACCAGTAGCAATAGGTATTCTCAATAGAGCTACCATGATATCTAATAGACATTGTGATAGTATGTCCCCTTGGGTGATCCTAAGTGTAAGGAATATCAAAATTACTTCATTCTCTATCCCTGGATCTCATAGGGTGCATGCAACTATCCCTAGGCATCTTTAAATCTATTGTAGCGAAAACAAATGGCTATAAAAACCATATTAAGATAAAGATCTAGAGATATGGTACTCATATATGGATTTGGATGTTCCCAGATCAATTTCACATAGAGAAGAAAAAGTTTGAACTTATATCTAATCTAACCCTTATAAGTTGCACCATCATTTTATATGAGTTCAAAATGGGGACCATTGGGACCCATAAGAGTATTGGCCCCGTCATAGTCCAATTCTAAAGTTGATTCAACATTCCACTAAAGAGAATCAACTACACTTTAGTATCTGATGTAAATAATAATGAGACAAAGTTCGTGTTTGTGATCCACCATCTAATGCATGTAGACTCCCTATGAACTGGTGTTCATAATCTAACAAGGTAGTGCTATCACCTATCAAGATTAAATTTTTATTCCTTCAGTTATAGATCCCATTTATTATGTGATTAAATGATATACTCTAACTCATAAAGAGCATATGTCAAATTCCACTTAAGGAATTACTATGACACCATATATTTCATGATCACTTGTCTTTTGGATCACCTAAGAGGACACATATTCTCAATCTATGAGATATGATAGTGCCTCTATTGAGAATACCTGTTATTACTAGCTTTCATCAACAGTGACCCAATCCATAGGGAATTTATGATCAGCTTATAATCTCACCCTTAGGTCAAAGTCATTGTTATTTTCTGCACAAGTTTAATATCCTCTCAAGGTTGAGAGTCTATGTAGTATAGTAGCTTGGTGAATCATAAAAATTGATAGTCTTACGTCATGATTCACTGTAGGCCCTGTCTAGTGTGCATTACATACACTAGTGCACTCACCATGGGAAACCTATCTTGATGGCCAAGATAAGTCATTCCTCCAATTAAGAGGTGGTGCACTATAGTCTCCACTAGATTGTCCAAATCCATGAACTGATTGTGGACAACTTATCTACTTACAAGGAACCCATGACTTATATCCTCTTTGTAACTCCTAGTTCACCTAGCTGATGTACAATGTAAGATATATGAGTTGAATGCTCAAATCAATGTCAATACACCAAAGGGATAATAGCAATGGGACAATCAAGTCTAACTTTGTTACATTATATCTTACTTTTAAGGGCTCAATCCCAACACTAAGAACACGTGATCATGAAATTTGTGGGCCCGTAGTAATTCCTTTAGTGAAATTTAACCTATGCCCTTAGTGAGCTAGAGTATGTCATTTAATCACATAATAGAAGGAGCTATAACTCAAGGATGCTAAAGGTAGTCTTGAGATATTGATAACTTTCACATTTTTATACTATGTATGACCAGTTCTTGGGGAGACTTTATATAGTGGATTAGTGGGATGTTGAGTTAACTTCAAAATTTGATTCTGAGAAAGCCAGTACAATCCTATGGGACTTAGTGGTCCCTACTTGAGCTCATATTTCCTTATGACATGGTTTTTAAGGGTTATATGAGTTTTTAGTTCACTTGTGTGCATAAGAGCATTTTGGTAATTACGCAAGGTTAGATAGAGGTAAGTAAACTGTATCTTTGGACTGGGTTAGTTGATTAATTAAAGTATTGTTGGGTTAATTAATCAATAAACAACCTTTTTGAGATAGATTAAGTGACCCAAGCCCATGGTGGGCTCAAGTATTTTAAATCCAGTAGAAAGCCTATAGATACCCCTCTTAGGTTAGGGCTTCAATAATACTGCTTCTCCATTCGGGAAAAAAAATAAAAAACCTTATCCTCTAACCTTGAGATCTCCATTATTTCAGTGCCTAGACTTAATTAGGAGTTATTAGGTGGAAGACGATTAAATTTATGAGAACATATGTAGATTTAAAGCTTTCTACGCCGATAAGAATTGATTTGAGAACATTCAGATCACATGTGTGTGATTATTATTTGTTTTGAATGCCATTGTTTTCGTTGTACTTAAATCTAGAGAAACTAGGACCAGATTGCATGCTCCCTAATGATCTAGGGCATAGGAATGGAGCAATCCAAGTTTCCCAACAATTGGTATTAGAGCCTTAGGATAGGGAAAAACTTGTTAGATTCATTCTAAGGTATGCTCATATCTGTTTTGTAGGGTATGTTTATTCATCCCATGCCCTAAAAAAATGAACGAATGTCTTTATAATTGTGGTTGTGAATGATTGAATCTTTTTCTTTCTATAGATTTGGGTTTTAAGCTAGTAAGGAGCATATTATTTTCATTTTCACATGCAAAAATCGCTTCTTATTATTAGACGAATTGTATACTCCATTTCGATGGAGCATAGGATTTTTCCTTAGCGTAAAAATTAGATTTTTATCCGTCTTTGGTGACCTAAAAGGGATAATTGATGGTTCCAATTATTCATGGATATTCATGGCATAGAAAACAATAAAAAAAAAATGAAAGTTTTTAATGGAAAAGTAGTAAAAAAAAGGCTGGAGAAAGGTTTCAAGTGTGTAATTATAGGTTGTAGCATTGAAGCGGCTTGAATGATCGAGTGCTCTTTCTAGTGGTCAAAGTTGCTTCTAGCAGACATTCAAAAAATTTGGGCACTTGAGTAACAGTGACAACAATTTGGTGCGTTTGAGATATTTTAAGGTTTCCTTTTATATTCACACCCTATTTTTAGTTATAGATATTTTTGGTAATATTGATTGTTTGGATTTTATTCAAATTTATTACCAATTATACAACAATATCCCTAAAAGCCATGGAGAAATATTTATATTATTATTTCCTTATTTATTATTTTATGTTCTTTTTTTGTTTATTACATGTATGACTTGAAATAAAATATTTTGAATATTCTTATAGAAAATAATTTTTTTCATGAGAAGATTCTTTCCAAAGTTATTTGTTTAAATTGGTTGTTGCTAAATAAATTGTTATTCCTTTTTTACCTATTCTTTTAGTTATGGATAGATGGTTCTCTAGGTTCTCTCCCTTGAGAGAAGGAGAACTACACTTATGGTGGTTCTTTAGGCTTTCCCCCCAAGAGAAAGAGGAAACTACCCAATTTGGATATGGATAGTTTAAGGATAAAGATTCTTTTAGCATAGGAGTCCTAGTTTAAAATTAGTAAATAATAGATTTTGGAAATCTCATGATAGAGAATTAATGATAAAAGTGGTTACCAAAATATTTTGGAAGTTAGTAATTTAATGCAAGTATAAAATATTTTGAAAATACTTTCCAAAATGGATTGTTTAATTCATTTTAGAAAATAAATATTTTTGGAAGTTTTTTATAGACAATATTTTATCCATTAAGGAATTATTAGTTAGGATTAAGCCTCTATAAGCAAGACATAATGTAACAAAGTTAGACTTAATTGTCCCCTTGTTACCTTTTTGGTGTATTGACATTGATTTAAGCATTCAATACATGTCTCTTACATTGTACATGACATGGGTACATTAGGAGTTGCATAAAAGACACAAATCATTATTTCCTTGTAAGTAGATAAGTTGTCCATTGTTGGTTCATGGATTTAGGCAATTCAGTAAAGACTATAGTGCACCACCTTCTAATTGGAGGGATGAATTATCTTGGCTGCTGGGATGAGTTTCTCATGGTGAGTGCACTAGTGTATGTGATGTACATTGGACACCTATGGTGAATCATGATGCAAGACTATCAATTTTCATGATTTATTGAGCTACATGGACTCTCAACCTTGAGAGGATATTGAGCCTATGCCAAAATTAATAAGAGGCTTTGACCTATGGGTGAGACCCTAAAGTAGTCATATATCCCTATGAATTGGGTCAGTATTGATGGAGGTTGGTGGCAATAGACATTCTTAATAGAGGCACCATGATATCTCATGAGATTGAGATAGTGTATCCCCTTAGGTGATTCAAAGGACATGTGATCATGAAATCTATGGCCACAACAATTCCTTTAATGGAATTTGACATATGTTCCTTAGAGTTATAGTATGTTAATTGATTACATAATAAATGAGATCTGTAACTCAAGGATTTCAGAGGTAATCTTAATAGGTGATAACACTACCTTGTTAGATTACGTACACCAGTTCATAGGGAGTCTACATGCAGTGGTAGTAAGTCACGGACCTGAACACTTAATGTCTCATTGTAATATACATAGGGTATTGGAGTGTAGTTGACTCTTTGTAGTAGGATGTTGAGTCAATTTCACAATTTGATTATGAGGGAACCAAAGTACTCTTATGGGTCCTAGTGGTCCTTATTCTAAGCTCATATACCATGAGGACACGGTTTATGAGGGTTGGATTAGCTCTAGGTTCATTCTTATGCATAAGGGCATTCTAGTAATTATGCAAGGTTGCATAGGTGATAATGTATAAGATCTATAGTTTGGGCTAATTGATTAATTAGATGACCCTATGTAGTTAATTAATCAATTAGGACCCGTTTTGAACTAGATTAAGTGACCCAAGCCTTGATGGGTTTAAGTGACTTAAGCCCAATGAGCAACCTTATAAATACTTTTTTAAGGGTTAGGGTTTCCTAATAATTTTTTGTGAGAGTTGTCTTCCACTTCCAGAAAGAAGGAACCATAGTCGCCTTCCTTCTAAAGCCCAAATTTTGGAGTACCAAGATTGTGGTTTGAGTCATTGGGCGAAAGTTCTTGGGTGTATGAGACCTCCTTAGATGCAAGGCTATAGCGCACAGAATGTGCACAGGCCGCATGTATGGGAATTGCATGGGGCACGGACATGGGTAGTAGCATGAGAAGATAAACTCTCTAGTTTTTCCAAACATGTTCTTCATTGGATGGATTTTGATTTGGGATCATGTAGATTACAGGTATGAGCACTTTTTCTCTAGATCTTTATCTTAATATGGTTTTTAAATCCATTTTTTCCACTGCATTAGATCTAGAGATCCCTAGGGATAGATGCATACACCTATAAGATCCAAGGCATTGGAACGAAGTAATTAAGAGTTTCCAACATTACTAAAGAATGTGCTTTTGGTAGTATTGAATGGAGTAAATTATTATGAAAATTAGTTTCCATGTAAAAGAATATTTATTAAATTGGAAAAATGTAGAGATAAGGAAGGTAAATGATACAAGAATTCTTGAATATGAGAAGCAAAAGTTCCTTTAATGGATAAGGTGCTCTTAATATTTTCAAATTTTCATAAATTGAAAGTTTCCTCATTACCCTAGAGTTTTCAATTTTGAGAATAAATATTATGGAAATTTTCATTAGAAATAATTTATTATTAAAGGTTATCACCAAAAGGATTAGTAATTTGATGGAGATAAATTTCTTTTAAAAAAATGTTTCCTTGATAAAATAGATATTAATTGGGATTGTGTGAACAAGAAGAATTCTTATGAAAATAGTTTTAAAATTTGAGAGTGGATATTTTATCAAAATTCTTTCCTTTTTTTTTTGTGGATAAAATACTCTAGTAGAAAATTTAAAATTTTCATATGGACATTCTCCTATAACACTAGGTTTCCAATTAAAAAATAAATATCTTTAGAAATTCTAAAAGAAGATAATTTATTCATCAAGACAATTGCTAATGTTTTTTAAAATGCTCATAATTAATTCAAAAGATTAAGTGGGAGAAAGCCATAGGCAAGCCCATAGCTTCCAAGATCAAGCCCTTCTTGATTTTGGGTATATCACCATCCTAAAGATAGGGTGACCCAAGGAATCAAGGGATATGGACTATCCTTTATGGATGAGATTATATATGTTTGTAATGGTAATAACCAATCCTAAAGATGGAACTCTTCATATGGTAACATTGATGTCAAGGAGCCTAGTTACATAACTAATTTATACATGAAGTGGTAGAATCACCTAAAGTGGTCCCACTTGTATGGCCTAAGGGCTAAACGTAAAGGTATGTTGATCAATGCATTAGAATAACTTTTAAAGTTTAAGGCGTGTTGATCAATTAGAGAAGGTCTCTACCCTAGTAATAAGAGTCATGAGTTGTGTTAAGTAGGTTTGATTTTTATGATGCTAGGAAACCTACCAAAATGCATTTAGTTTGAGAGCACTACATATTTACTAAACTAATTACCAACTTGCCTTGAATGCTCAGTTCTTTTTATAAACGCATGGAATTATTTTATTTGTTACAAATATATATCATGTCTTTAACTTGTTCACCTTTTATCTAATTTTGAAATTGAACCTAATTATAAATTAAAAATAATTTGGATATAGTATTTGTTGCATAGAAGCTAATTTAGGTAAATTTTATTATTTTACTTTGAACAAACCTTGTAAAGACAAAGAGGAGTATATCAAAGATGACATAAGATAGATCAGAAGACCAAATGTCTCATACTTAGGTTTTTGGATAATGCATTGCAAAAGCAACACATGTCTATTGTCATGATTTATTATATTTGTTTTAAAGTTGTAAGGATTATTTGGTGATAAAGGCAAGTTAATTAGACAAGTTGCCCTTAGGATTATTATGAATACCAAGATTCATGTGTGTTAGAGATCTTACTAGATTCCTTTGGGATGGGTAAGAGGATTCTCAAATATTGAAAAGGGGCTCATATAGAAGTCAAAAGTTCTTCAGACTCTTTTACCAAGAAGAAGAACAACAACACCAAATAAGAAAAGTTCATGAACAGGTGATTCCTTTGTGACCTTTTGGAGACATTGGAAAAGAAATACCCAGTTTATCTAAGGAAAAAAAGGAAAGTACACATCATGTTTTTGTTGTTGATTACATAATGGTGGATTTCACTAATTATGGTGGATAGATTCCAAGCCCACTATAGTAGTTATCTACAAAGTTTCAACAAGTGAGGAGGTTATATGATGGGATTGATCTTACCTCAGTTTTAGTTGTAAGATTGTTGTGCAGGATAGTGAAAGGTATGACCACTTTATATATTGACTTCATTATCACTTTGCCAAGAAATGAGAAAAATCAAATCTCAAGAAATAAACCTAGCATTAATCAAATATTTAGTTTCTAAAGCCTAGGTAATGTTAATATAAATAAGATTCAAAGACTGATTAAGTTTGGAGATTGTGATTAAGGATCTTTCACTTTGAAAATCTAATATAGATGGTAAAATGACCAAGAGACCCTTTATCACTAAAAAACATGGGACCAAGGAATGTTTGAAGTTAGTGCATACTGGCATGTGTGAACCCTTTAATGTTCATACATGATGAAAGTATCAGTACTTCATCACTTCCATTGATGAATACTCTAGGTTTAGATATGTATATCTAGTACATAGAAATCTATGCCTTGAATATGTTTATTGAATTTAAGGTGGAATAAGATAACCTATTGGGTAAGCATATCAATGCACTTCAATTAGATCAAGGTAGTGTGTTTAGTAGGTTTGATTCTTTCCATAGGAGCATGGGATCATATCTCAGTTGTGTGCACCTAGGACTCCATTACATAATTGAGTAATGAAAAAAAAGAAACCAAACTTTAATGGATATAGTGAGATTGATGATTGGTTTCTCATCACTTCTCATATCCATTGGGGATATCCTTGAAAACTATACCTTACCTACATTGCTAAGTTGGTAACCTTAACTTCTAAAGAGATGTAGACAAATTGTAAACTTAGTTTTCAGCAAATTCACAAAAGAGAGTGTCTAGAATTTGTGTTGAACATAAAGATAGACTAGTTGGAAACAAAGTAAGAGGTATATTAGTTTATAGGATATCCAAGAGGATTTCATGGTTGTTGTTTTATAGTCAAGGTAATCAAAAGGTCATGGTTAGTAAAAATACTAGAATTTTGATGAACAATATATGATAAGTAATAAGGCAAATAATGATATAGACTAGAGAAAACTAGAAGATAGTCCCACAATACACAATATACTATGGATCCAGAGGTATAGAGACATATCATTTATATTACTTATAGTGCATGAGTGTCTCATTATAGTAGGAGGTTTATATCTTATAGGTTATGATAAAGCAATGAGTGTGTTGGTGCTCATGAATTGGTAAGGAGCTATGAAGGGATAGTTAGAGTCCTTGTGATTCTAATGTAGTTTAGGTACCTGTAGAAGTACCTAAATGGACAAACCCCATAAGTGTGAGTTGGCCTACAAGAGAAACAATGGAGTAGATGGAAATGTTGAGTTTTATGTGGCTAGGACATAGCTAAAGGTAATAGTTTGAAACTTCTTTTCAAATATGGAAAACCTTTTCAATAATAGCCATACTCAAATCCATTAGAGTGCTCTTATCCATTGTAGTGTATCTCATTTATGAGATATGGTAATAGGATATCAAGATAGCATTCTTGAACTATTATCTTCATGTTAGCATCTATATGATGTAACAAGATATTTTCTTAACAAAGGGTCTTGTATGTACAAGAAGGCATAGGGAAGCATGGTGGTGCTCTAACATCTTATAGGTGGATGATAATATACTCATTGAGAATGATATAGGGATACTGTCATAAGTTAAGATAAGTTTGTTTACTCTATTTTAGATGAAATCTAGAAGGGACATAATATATTCTTAGGATTAAGGTCCTTAAGGATTGCAAGAATAGGAAAATTGTGTTATGTCACCTACACTAATAAGCATTTGGTTAAGTGCATGATGCAGGACTTGCTAAATCGTATATTTGCTTTATTGTAGGTATGAAGAGTAAATATCAGTCAAATCTATAGAATTAGATAGTTGCCAAACATATACTCAAGTATCTTATGAAAGCAAGGGATTATAAGCTTGCATTCTAGAGAATTAAGATAGTTCAGGGAGATGACATGCCAATTAGGATAAAAAACTTCTATAGACAACCTAATAGATCCCTTAACTAAGACATTGATGAGAAGAGTCTTTGATGATCACAAGGATACCATAGGTTTCAAATGAGTATCTAGTATACATTAATAGCATAATTCTTTGAGGGCTAGTGAGAGAATGTTAAGATAAAGCCCTTAAAAGCATGACATCATGTAAAATATTTGAAATTTATTCTAGTTTCACTTTAATCTATCTTTATTCCATGTATTATACTTTATGAGCATTTGAACCTATCATCTTTTGCGTTGTACATGACTTTTGGTGTATTAGGAGTTGTACAAAAGATCTAAGTCATGAGTTCCTTCCAAGTAGATGATTTGTTCATAATCGGTTCGTGGAATTAGGCATTCATTTAAGGCTATAGTACACCATCTTCTAATTGAATGGATGATTGGTCTTGTCCATAAGGATGAGGTTCCCATGGTGAGTGAACTAGTATGTATGGTTACACATTAGATGGGACCTACAATGAGACATGAGATAAGACTATAGAGTAGTCATGACTTCACCAAGCTGTTATACTGTATTTGTTGAGAGAATATTAAGCTTATGCAAAAGTTATTAATAACTTTGACCTATAGTGAGATCCTAAAATAATCATATATTATTTATGGATTGGGTCATTATTAAGGGAAACCAATAGTAATAGGTATTCCTAATAAAGGCACCATGATATCTCATGGACTTTGAGACAGTGTGTCCCTTTGGGTAGTCTAAAGGAACATGTGATTATGAAATCTATAAGCCCGTAATAATTCTTTTAGTTAAATTTTACGTATGCTCCTAGTGAGCAAGAGTACGTTATTTGATCATATAATAGAAAGATATGTAACTCAAGGATAGTACATATAGTCTTGAAAAGTTGGTAGCTTTCACCTTATTAGACTATGAATGACCAATTCATAGGGATACTATATACAGTGGATAGTAAGTCATGAACTCGAGCACTTAGTGTCTTGTTGTAATATACATAAAGAATTAGAGTGTAGTTAACTCTTTACAATAGGATATTGAGCGAACTTCAGAATTGGATTTTGAGGGAGCCAGTATTGTCGTATGGTACTAATGATCCTTGCTCATGCTCATATTCCTTGATGGCATGATTTATTAGGGTGGATGAGTTTTTAATTCACTTTTGTACATAAGAGAATTTTGATAATTATGTAAGGTTGGATAGGGGTAAGTGAGCAGCATCTATGAACTAGGTTAATTGATTAATTGAAGTCTTGTTGAGTTAATTATTCAATTAGCAACCTTTTTGGGCTAAATTAAGTGACCCAAGCCCATGGTGAGCTCAAGTCACTTGACCCTAGTAGGAAACCTATAAATACCCCTCTTAGGGGTTAGGGCTTCAATCTTACTGCCTCTCCCTTTGGTCAAAAAGAGAGAAAACCCTAGTCTATAACTTTGAGATCTTCACCATCTCAATGCCTAGACTTAAGGAGCCATCGGGTCAAAGATGATTGAGTTTATAAGATCATATATAAATTTGGGGTTTTCTACACTGACAAGAATCGATTTGTGAACATTTTCTAGATCTATGATATTATTGTTTGTTTTAAATGACATTGTTTTTGTTTTACTTAGATCTAGAGAGCTTAAAATCGAATTGCGTGCATCCTAATAATCCAAGGTATGGGAACGAAGCTATTTGAGTTTCCTAACAGTTGGAAAGTAAACTTGAATTATGAACTTTTTGAATATTAAATTAGTGTCGCATTTTAGATCTAAGAAACAGAAACAATACCATTTTTTCAAAAAATTGATGTGTAGGGTTAAAATACTAACCTTTAGATTTAGATGTTCGCAAACCTTAAATTCCAAGTGTTAAAGATGACCTTGAAGTTGTTAGAAGTCTCATAAACCCACGATCTTCCGCCTGATGACTCAACTTTATTCATGGCACACTTTCGATAAGAAGGAAAGAAAGGTGGAGGCTATGCCTCTCTTTCTCTCTAGATGATGGAAAATAAAAAGTAATAGCATTCTTAACCCCTAAGGGGTATTTATGGGGGTTCCTAACTAGGCTTAAGTGACTTGAGCCCACATTGGCATGTGTCATTTAATCTAGCCCAAATTGGGTCCTAATTGATTAATTAACCTAACAAAGCTTACTAAATAATTAATTAGCCCAATCCAGATACCTTGTTCACTTACCTTTGTACAACCTTACATAATTACCAAAATGTTCTTATGCACAAAAGTGAACTTAAAGTCAACCTGACCCTCATAACTCAAGCCAACAAGGTATATGAGCTTAGAATGTGGACCACTGGGACCCATAAGATTACTGGCTCCCTCAAAATTCAATCCTGAATTTGATTCAATATCACACTATAGAGAATCAATTGAACTTCAATATCCTATGTAAATAACAACGAGACACTATGTGCTTAGGTCTGTGGCCTACTATCCACTATATTCAATCTCCCCATGAACTAGTGTCCGTAGTCTAATAAGCTGAAAGCTATTAGCCTTTCAAGACTACCTTTAATATATTTTTAGTTATAAATCCTCTTATTGTGTGTTCTACTGACATGTTTTTGCTCTCAAAGAGTTTATGTCAAGTTCCACTTAAAGAACTATTATGACCATAGTTTCCATGAACACAACTCCTTAAGATCATCCAAGGGGATACTCTGTCTCAATCCTATGAGATATCATGGCGTCTCTATTGAGAATACCTATTGCTATCAACTTCTATCAACAATGATGAGTTTATGATGTTACCCATGGTTCGAAGCCACTAGTAACTTTAACACAAGTTCAATACTCTCTCAAGGTTGAGAGACAACATAATGAAGCAACTTAATGAGGTCATGACTACTTGATAGCCTTAAGTCATGACTCATTATAGGTCTTGTCTAATTTGTAACCAAACACACTAGTGCACTCACCATGAGAAACTCATCCCGATAGCCAAGACCAGTCATCCCTCTAATTAGGAGGTGGTGCACTACTTTAATGAGTTGCCTAAACCCATGAACCTACTATGAATAAGTCATCTATTTGTAAGAAACCCATGACTTGGATTTTCTATGTAACTCCTAATGCACCCAAGTTATGTATAATGCAAAAAAATGTAGGTAAGAATGCTCATAAAGTGTAATGCATGGAATACTGATAGATAAAAATGAAACTGAAATATCATTAAATAAATAATTAATTCTAAATTTATTACATCATGTCATGCTTTTAAGGGCTCTATCTTAAATTAGATTTAGTTTCTAGATAATTAAGAAGAATATTTTATTTTTGAGTTATAAAATCCTAAAAGTTTTTAATATTTTATTTTTAGGAGTTTTTATTTTGTTTAGTCTGAATATTTATAAATAGGAGATTATGTAATATTTGAATAAAAGAGAATAGTGGAATACAATAAAAGTTTTAATTCTCCCTAATTCTATCTTCTTATGTAATTGTATGTTTCTCTCTATCAACCTTATTATCCCAAAACACTTCCACATACCCAACAAGCTAATCACTAGCCCAAAATCAACACCAGTTTCTATTCTAGTATTTACTTTTAGTGCCTTAGCATGCTTTAGTAGCTTATCTAGCCTGAAAAAGTTTGTAAAAAGGCTCCTTGTTATACTTATTCAAGGCAAAGGAAACTAGAAAAAGAAGAAAGTAGCAACAACATAATACCATTAAGTCTCTAACAAAGACTATTCTGCTAAGTGCCATACATTTTTGCCCTATAGCCCTCAAAACACTAGAAAGTAAAGAATGCAGGTACAACGTATCAACGTGTCATGCAAAAAATCTTTGATGACATGCTCCATAAGAATGTCGAGTGCTATGTTGATGACCTGGTGGTAAATTTTAGGAAGAGAGAAAACCACCTGCGAGATCTTTGTATGGTGTTTGACATGTTAAGAAGGTACCAACTCAAAATGAACCTGCTTAAATATGCTTTTGGTGTTACTTCTGGTAAGTTTCTACGGTTTATTATTCGACACTGTGGCATTGAAGTGGATCAATCTAAAATTGCAGCCATTTGAGATATGCTGAAGCCAAGTAATCTTTAAGAACTTAGAAGTCTTCAAGGATGTCTTGCTTTCATTTGACGGTTTATTTCAAACCTTGCAGGACAATGTCAATCCTTCAACCGACTTATGAAGAAATATGTCCCATTTGTTTGGGACGAAGCTTGTCATAATGCCTTTGAGAGTATAAAAACGTATTTGGCTAATCCACCAATCTTAGGTGCTCTTATGGTAGGAAAGTCATTGATACTCTACATCGCTGCACAAGAATGCTCTCTTGGAGTATTACTTGCACAAGAAAATGAGGAGAACAAAGAAAGGGCATTGTATTACTTAAGTTGAACTCTAATGGGACCAAAACTAAATTACTCCCCAATAGAGAAAACTTGTCTTGCTTTAATCTTCTCGACAAAAAAGCTAAGACATTACATGCAGGCATACACAGTACACTTAATAGCACACGCTGATAGCATTAAGTACGTGTTATCAAAGCCAGTTCTTTTAGGATGATTAGCAAGATGAGGGTTGCTACTCACTGAGTATGAAATAATCTACATCCCTCAAAAGGCAGTCAAAGGACAAGCACTTGCAAAATTTTTAGCAAATCATCATGTACCTACAGCATGGGAAAGTTCAGACAACCTCCTTGATAAAGAGATCTTTTATGTTGACTTTTTTTTTCGTGGATGATGTTCTTAGATGGGTCAGCACGCTATGATGGAATAGGTGTAGGTATTGTATTTGTCTCACCACAAAGGCAAATACTATCATATTCATTTGTTCTTAGTGAGAGATGCTCCAACAATGTCCTTGAATACCAAGCCTTATTTATCAGGCTACAAATGGCAATCAAAATGAAAATCACAAGCTTGGAGATATGTGGGGATTCTAAGTTGGTAATTAGTCAACTTTTAGCCTTGTATGAGGTTAAAAGTGATGACTTGGTTCCTTATTTCCAATATTCTACGCAACTGATGGAAAAGTTCAAGCGAATCTCTTTAGTTCATATTCCACAAAAGAAAACCAAATGGCAGATGCTCTAGCTAATCTAGCTGCAAGTTTGACATTGCTTAAGCACGAGACTGTACACGTCCCTCTTTGCCATAGGTGGGTACTACCACCATTGCCAATATTACAAGAGGTAAACACTACATCGGTATTCACTATTGATAGTGAAGATTGACAACAACCATTAATTGACTACTTAGAGCATGGAAAGTTACCTAATGAACTAAGGCATCGAACAAAAATACAACATCGAGTTCCACGCTTCATTTACTACAAAGAAACACTTTATCATCACTCATTTGATGGAGTACCTCTTTGATGCCTAGGAAGAGAAGAAATAAATCAAGCAATTGAATAAGCTCATTCTAGGATCTATAGGACTCACCAATCAGGGCCAAAACTTCATTTTTGAATCAAAATGATAGGATACTATTGGCCAACTATGGTTAAGGATTGTATGGAATATGCAAAGAAGTGTTAATCATGACAATTCCATTCAAATTTTATACACCAACCCCCTGAGCCACTTCATCCTACAATTGTGTCATGGTCCTTTGATGTATGGGAACTTGATCTGGTCGGACCCATTACTCCTAAATCCTCTGCTGGGCATGCTTACATATTGGTAGCAACAAATTATTTTTCTAAATTGGCGGAAGTTGTGCCACTTAAAGAAGTAAAGAAAGAAATTGTAGTGAACTTCATTTGAAGTAATATTATTTATCGGTATGGGGTACCACGATACATAATCATTGACAATGGGAAATCCTTCTATAACAAATTGATGAGCAATCTTTGTGAGAAGTTTGATTTCAAACAACACAATTCATTAATGTACAATACACCGGCCAATGGTCTTGTAGAAGCATTCAATAAGACTCTTTGCAACTTATTGAAGAAAATTGTTTATAAATCAAAGAGGAAATGGCATGAAAGAGTAGGAAAAGCACTTTGGGCATATCAAACGCCTACACAAGCAATCCTTTATTCCCTCGTTTATGGTGTAGAAGTTGTATTGTCCCTTGAGCATCAGATCCCTTCATTAAGGATTTTTATACATACTTCAGTCATTTCAAGTCAATGATTTAGTTCTTTCCATTCATAGACCCCCTCATCACCACACATAAGACTAGGAGCCAATTTACATCAAAATGGGATGAACCTTATGTGGTGTAAGAAGTTTACACCGATAGTGCTTATAAGATAGTCGTTGAAGACGGATTAAGAATTGATTTTATTAATGGAAAAATCTTAAAGCGTTATTATGCTTGAGTCACACTATGTTCTTGGCCTGCATGAGCATAAACTATGTACGACGCACCAAAAAAAAAAAAACGTCAGCTAAGTTAAAAACTTGAAAAGGTGACTGAGACAAAAGTTAGGACATATGCTCGCAAGATTAAATCTTTCTTTTAGTCTTGGAAAAAATTAGAGCATAAAAAAATAAAAAATAAAAATGGAACTATGTTTGACCTGATTCCCTCTCTTTGAAGGGTACATAGGCAACTTGGATAAATCTACTTGAGTTCAGTCATTACAAAAAAAAAAAAAAAAAAAAGTCTCATTTTATTAATAAATAAATTTGGTTAACAAATGCTAGACTTTATTACATCTCAATAAAAAAAAATGAATGAAAGAAAAGAATGAGAGCTAAAACTAAGCAAGAAGGTACAACGATCACATCCACACCAAGCATGCAAGCTCATCATGTTGAGTCTTTAAGGCTTCTTGAAGTGTCTCTAAAGTCTTGACATCGACATCAGTAAGCATAGGGGTTTGGGCGATAATGACATGTTTTTTCCTCAAGCGAGAAACATCATTTTCTTTATTAGCTATAATCTCATCGATCTCCAAGATTGAGTTATGAAGGTGCTTTTTTTGTATACCTAATTGCTCCAACTCCTTCTTAAGTGTTTCTTGTTTAGCATCGAGAGTAACTAAGTCAACCTTTAATGATTGATGACAGTTCGCCTATATACCCTCAAAGTTTAAAGCATCCACAATCTAAGACGTAATAATAGTTAAACATTCGCTTTGTACTTTCAAAGATATCTTTATAGAATGGGTACGTTTCACTGCATCAAGGTGATCTACACTTTCCATGTAATTCTCAATCTGAGACTTTAATGGTAAAGGGTCACTCCAGTCTTCGTGATAGCATTGAAAAGCTCATCAATTTTTCTTCTCAATAATGGGAAACACTTATCGGAAGTTTTAATAATCGTCTCCTTAATGCTTTCTTTTATCATAAGTGTTGCTTGGTGTTGGGCATTAAGGATGATTTGTTCAACGTCAAATGTGTGAATGGAAGCAGAAGGAGCCACAACAGTAGGACATAGAGATTGTTGTTCAACAATTAAACCTACAACTGCTAAAAGTGTCAATTCATCATATGTTGTATCTCCAATTATTGTCTCTTGACCTTCAAATTCAATCAAAACATCTCTTAAGATGTTAGTAATACCTTTATCACTCAAATGAGAATGACACAAAGGTAATGGGATGATAGAGTGATCCTCTCATTGTATAGTCATGGTAAAGGGTGTTGACTTTCTAGTAGCAACAACATTTTCGAACCGATCCTTAGAAAATGACTTATTCCCTTCATTGAAAAATTTGTTGTCACCCTTCACCTAAGACAAATATTTATTTTTGTTAGTATCAATGCAAAAAAAAAAAAAAAAAAAAATACCTCTTCACCATCAAGTTCCATCGGTTAAGTAGAAGTTGAGACATCAACTAAGAAGACATCTACATCAAGAGAATGAAAGTTAGTCTCATCATAGTACACAGGGTTGGGTCTAATATTTTAGCATTTGAAGTGACATTCACTTGTATCTTCAAAGTCATCGTCTGATATATAAAGACCTTATGCATTGTTATGTTGCTTAAAAGTTTTGTGATAGTGACCACTACCACCATTGAAAATAGTTTCATCATGCTCCAAGTATGTGGAGGTATTAGTTTGATGACTACCCATTGAGCACTTAGAAGAAGCTCTTGAATCATCAGGTAAATCATCAAAATCCTTCTCAACATTGTTTCTAATGCTCCCCTTAGTAGAAACACTTAAGTCAACTTTATGCATTCTACTCTCTAAAGATTTTGAGGGTATCTGCCAAGAAGAATCAAAAAGGGGTTTCGTACAAGCAGTGGTATGAATTTCTTTATAAGGATTGAACACTCTGATCCATCAATTGGCATAAGCCTTTGTGACTGAAAAGTCTTCAAGACTATGATAATATAGTATAGTAACTTTGGAGTAGGTACCAAGACTAGTGCATGAGTCCCAATGTTAATACACCGCCTCTAAAGTTCCAGTGCGAAAAATCTCTAGAAAACCCCCCGGAAGGTCTTGAGGATACCCAAACTACTTGGAAAACCGGTGGGGATAATACAGTTGGATCACCTAATGGTTACCTTGTCGCAAAGATAAATAACTAGAGCGAGGACTTATGAGATAAAAAAACTTTGGTAACACTAATAGATTCATTATCAGTCCAATGCACACGCTCTTTGTGTCGCAATGCCAAGTGGTCCAATTTTACGCCTTTACAAAACATCATCAAGGTATTAGTGGTAGGACACCAATGTTCGCAAAAAGCCCTAATCATAGAGGCATGACGATCATAATTGAATAGGGATGGAAAAATAGCTTCATAAAGCTTGCATCCTTTAAGAAATGGTTCATGTCGACCCAATACCTCCTCTACCCATTCCCAATATCCTTCAGTAAAGAAGGATTCCCCAAGTACCTTGAAGGAGCTTCCTTATTTAGCTTCTCCGTCACAAACACGAGAACCGAACAATCCAAATTCATCATGAACTTCAATAGTAGTTGGGTGAAAGGAATTCAATAGCAGAATATCAAAAACAAGTTTCACCTTATTGAGTTTTGAATTGCTGATATTTGTAAGCTTGCAAAATGCAACTCAGGACCAGGAAGAAATGTGCAATAGATCCTTTGTCACTAAAACTGACAAAGATTGAAGGTTAATAAGTGACTTATGCACTAACAAGGTAGTCCCTCCTCAAAATCTTCATTGCCATCCTCAAGAATGGTTATAGTCTTCTCCTTGAAACATTTGAAGAACGTCATCCTACAAAAAATAAATAAATAAATAAATGTAGACAGAGAGATGAATAAAATATGGGTCTAAGTTTTAAGATACCATTATGCATTTAAGTCAGGTCAATTCGTATGAGTGAAGACCTTAGCACTTAAGTCATATTAAGTACTAAAAGTACAACACCACGTAACATCAAGGTCATAACTTGTTTGCATAGATACCAAGTATTATTCTGGTTTTAATTAAATGTTAAAATTTGAATAACACTATGCATTCAAGTTAAGCCAATTTGCATGGGTGAAGACTTTAGCACATAAGTGTCGAAAATACGATATCACTTCGCTTTAGGATTACGACTTGATCACATGAGGGTCAAATTTTAAATATTAATATTTTTTTTATAGATATTTAAGTTTATTAAAAATTCCTCCTCAAGTATTAAGGTAATTTCTAAAAAAAATTAATTAAATTACTTAAAATAAATTTTGTCTCTATAAATGATGAAGGCCAACACATGTTTGAAAAATGTGAGTTTTTTTCTTCCTTGACCAAAAAAGAAAAAAAAAAAGGTTAGAAAAAAATTGAATAAAGAGATCACGTGTTAACATCCATAGAAAATAGGTATATATGTGTGGACCCCGCATTTCTGTTCATCGTTTTCCACTCAATGGCGAGCTTGATTTTTATTTAAAAATAATTTTATTTATTAAAAAAAATGACTTGGAGTCGCACTCATTTTTGTTTTATTTTTAAAAAGGTAAACAAAATAAGAAAGAAAACCCTAAGTGTGACTCCTTATTTTGGAAAAGGTGGTTTGTGAAAAACCGGATCGGGCTCGGGAGATAAGTTACTTATCGGGAAGGTACGGTAGAGACCGTAGCACCCCTCTAAGTCCCTAAAGTCGGGTCTCTACTACTAAAATGAAATTAACGTGACAATTAATTGGGAAATCAATGGACACTCAAATCGATCATGCATGTATGAGGATCAAAACATGCATAGAGAATGACCATAATGGGAGTGGATGCATACCTAGGCCACAAACGAGCAATACGTTATCATAAAAATGAGGTCAATGTACAATAAAGAGCACAAAACATATCACACGCATCACCAAATAGAAATTAAAATTGTTCGAGGGAAAATTGGATTTTTGAAATTCATTTGAAAATTGGAGTCTTAGAGATTATTGGAAAATTAGATTTTTAGGAATTAAATGTAAGAATGAGAATTTTAGAAATTAAATTTGAAATAAATTAGAATTTTGAAGAATTATTTAAAGACGGAATTTTACACAAATGAATAAGTGAATAAATAAATTAATGGAATAATAATAATGGCGAAATAATAATGATTGGATAAATAATTGTGAAAGTTAGAGTTTTAGAAATTGGAAATTGAATTTAGAGATTGGAAATTTGAAGGATGATTTAGAGATAGGATTTTAAATATATGAAGAAGTGAATAAGTAAATGGATGGAATAATAATAATAACGAAAATAACTATTAAACAAATGAATGTGAATAGTGGAATTTTTTATATTGAAAATTAGACTTGGAAGTCAAATTTTTGAGGAGTTGAACTTTAATGATTGGAATTTTTAAAAGAAATAAAAAAATAAATATGGAATAATAATAATAATAATAATAACAAAAATAATATTTAAACGGATGAAAGTGAATAGTGGAATTTTTTAGATTGAAAATTAAATTAGGAAGTCAGATTTTTGAAGAATTGAACTTTAATGATTGAAATTTTTAAAAGAAATGAATAAATAAATAAATGGAATTATAATAATAATTAACAAAAATGCTATTTAAATAAATGAAAGTGAATAGTGGAATTTTTTAGATTGAAAATTAAATTTGGAAGTCGGATTTTTGAAGAATTGAACTTTAATGATCGAGATTTTTAAAATAAATAAATAAATAAATATGAATAATAATAATAATTAAAAAAAATTATATTTAAATGAATGAAAGTGAATAGTGAAATTTTTTATATTGAAAATTAAATTTGGAAGTCGGATTTTTGAAGAATTGAACTTTAAGGATCGAGATTTTTAAAAGAAATAAATAAATAAATGTGGAATAATAATAATAATAATTAACAAAAATGATATTTAAACGAATGAAAGTGAATAGTAGAATTTTTTAGATTGAAAATTAAATTTGGAAGTCAGATTTTTGAAGAATTGAACTTTAATAATTGAGATTTTAAAAAGAAATAAATAGATAAATACGGAATAATATTAATAATTAATTAAAAATGATATTTAAACGAATGAAAGTGAGTAGTGGAATTTTTTAGATTGAAAATTAAATTTGGAAGTCGGATTTTTAAATAATTGAACTTTAATGATTGAGATTTTTAAAATAAATAAATAAATAAATATGGAATAATAATAATAATAATTAACAAAAATGATGTTTAAACAAATGAAAGTGACTAGTGGAATTTAAAAAAAAAAAAAAAAAATTGTTTGGAGGTGGAATTTTAAAAAAGAACGAACTTGAGAATTAGAACTAAAACAAATGTTTGAGGAATGAGTTTTCTTGAAGAAATAAATTTCAAAATTGGAAATGCTTGGGAAATTATGTGAGATTGGAAACCATAAAGATTAAATCTAAAAGTTGAGATTTTGAAGAATTGCTTGAAGACATAAGTTTTGAAAATAGGATTTAAAACTTGGAATTTAGAAAATTTATTGAGAAACTAGAGCTTTTTTTCTTTTTTAAAAAAACTAAATTACGAAAATTAGAAACTTGAAAATTACTTAAAATTGAAGCAACCAAATGGGGTAACTCAATATGGGTATGGGCCAACTTAATAAGGGTGATTGACATGAAGAGCATGAGGCCTTTCATCAGCACATTTTGGCTTGGGCTCCATCTCAAGCCCATATCCATTAGCATGGGCATGTCCAAACCTCTAATCCCCATCACGGCCCGCTTCTCCACCTGGGCATCATCCCTAGAGGAGGCTTCTACCACCGGCGAGACGAGGGACGAGGTGGCCGCTGAGGTGGAAGGCCACAAGGCTCTCCAGGCCTCGGACACTTGTGTCGCCGATGAAGACGGCGGGGGCGACTAGGGCGGTGGAGGTGGAGTCGGCGGAGTGGGCGGCGAGGGCTCTGATCTTCTCGTCATCCACTTCGATGACAGTGGGATGGACGTCAATGGTGGAGAGCAGGCGCTTCATGACGTGGCCCATGCAGCAGGAAGGATGGCTGAAGATGATGACTGGGTCCTGGGAGATGAGGCACTGGATCGTCATCCCGGTTGATTCAGCGGCGTCAATGGCCAGCGGGGAGATGGTGGTGGGAGTGAGCTCCAGGTGGACGCCACCCTCCGTTAACGTCCGGAAGCACCGCACGCCTTGCGTCGCCAGAGAAGAGGTGTAGGAAAAGGAAGAGAAAGAGGAAGAGAAAGAGAAGGAGAAAGTCGAGGGAAACGGGGGGATGAAGGTAGCCGTGTGCATAGTGGGTATGAAATGGCTAAAAAAAAACAAAGCAAAAACGATGAGATTCAAGGAATTATCTGGCAAAACCACATTCCATGAGTGATAAATGGACTGCCGACTGGTGGGATAAATTAGGAACCCACGATTTAATTATCAAACATCCAGTCCAACCCAAAAAAAAACAGTTATTCATAGAGGGGAGTTCAGGGTATCAAAAAGAATAAAAAATAGAGCATATTATGTAAAATGATCATGTGCAAACCTGTGGCCCTTGATGTCCACAGCAAACAATAAAACAATATGCATAAATTATCAGGTGGTGAAGCTGAACGTTAAGAGATGAAAACTTACCAAGCTTAATGAAGCTTCCTCTCTGGTTTCCTCAAGCAGCCCCCTGCCAAAATCCCCCCTCTAACCTGCTGAAAAAATCCCCCTGTTTTTCTCTTCTCCCGCAAGCCATCCCCACTTCACTGTGCATCACTCAGCCAGTGCGTCATCTTCACCCACCACCATGAGCTACTGACGTCCGCCACATGTCCACGCATCGAACCTCCCGAGAGACCTCCCCCCCTGACTCCTTAATGAAAGCAAGCAAAATAATAATAAAAACTAAAACCTTTTCCTTTGTCAAAAAAAATGGGGTCTACAATATGTCAACATATATATATATATATATATATATATATATATATATATATATTAGATATATGTCTTGTGGGTGGAAACTCTTGTGGTGAAAACTGAAAGTGGGTAATTATATATATACGTATATGGGAACTGAAAAGTGCGTATATGCATATAATTGCAGCTCCATGCAATTGCAACTCCTCGTGATCCCTGCACTTTGACTCCATGCTACTTTATCTCCACAGCATGGTCACTCCACAATGTGGTATCTAAGTCTCATGGTGTGTATATATATATATATATATATATATAAAACACTTCCAAGTTTGAAGAGATGAAGACTTCTCATGGTGAATTCGAGTGGGTTCCTTAAAATTGGGTTGGAGATCCCAAAAAAATAAAAATAAAAATAAAAATGAAAAATAAAAAATAAATTGAAAGATTTTCTAAAAAGAATTCAAGGCAGGTTCCTCAAATTAGGTTGAAGAACCTTCAAAGATTGAAAGAATTCTCTAAAAAAGTTCAAGTCGTGTTTCTCAATTATTGTCCTCTTTCTATAAAAAAATATATACAAGGAAGACAAATTGGAAAAGAATTCAAAGTATAAAGTAAGGAGAAAAACAAATTGAAAGATGATTCAAAGTGTAAAGCAAAAGGGAAACAAAGTGGAGTTTGAAAAAAAAAAAAAGTGGGAAAAAAATTTTTAAAAAAAAAAAAAAGGAAACTTCCTATTAAAATATTTCTTTGAAAAAAAAAAAAACTTCTTCAAGACCCACTCCATGCACGTGACAATACATATATGTGATGTGTCTTGGAGTTGAGGCATTTGTGGACATAAAAAAAAAAATAGTGGATTAAATTACGACTAATTTGGTCTTTAAAATTAATAAATAAATGGATAAGTAAATAAATAAAAAAATAGATATCCTCTTAGGATAATTTTTCTATATATATATATAAAAAAAAAAAACTAATCTCCAACT
>JAJJMI010026504.1:0-29165 GCA_022059035.1 Vitis rupestris | reverse complement strand
TATTATTAAAATTATTATCTTATTGATAAAACCTTCAGAGAACAAAAGTTGCTAAAATCAAGAAACTAAATCCCTTAAATTAAGTTTGGTAAACAACAAAAGAACTGCTACACACGTTCTTCGTCATTCAATGAGTTCATTCAAAAATAAGCCACTTGTGACCCTCGATTAATCTTCAAAATCAAGAAAATGTCATCATCGTTTTTCAAGTTGTGGTCAAAGCGAAAAAATCAAAGGAAAAATATTATTTTGTAAAGAATATTATATTTGAAATTGAACCCCAATATTTTTAATTTTGATAAATATTTTGTTCATATTATTTTTGCCATTATTTTGCTTATATCGTAGGACTTTTACAAAATTTGTGCGTACAAAATTAACTTAAATTTGAAGGTAATATATTACCAGATTTTATATGATAATAATTTATTATTTTATATACTGATGGTGTGATATAAATTATATAAGTGTAAGTAATGTATTATTTTATATGATAATGGTAGCATATTTTGTGTATTAATTTATTATTAACAATATATTCAAACCATTTAATTTATTATATATTCTATTAACATATTAAAATCATTTAATTAATAATTTATTGTAATTTTTTGATACATATATTTTTATATTTATATTTAAATATAAAGTGTTGTAATCATTTAATCAAAATTAAAAATGAAATTGATGATTGAATTATATGTCTGTTAGTAAAAATATCATTGTATTTGACATAAAATAATTTTTAATTCTTAACATTATCATGATTGCTTTCTACCAAGACTTTATAACTATTTAAATAATGTTAAATAGGAGAAAATTTTATTTTATAATTTTTTTTAAATTTTATTTAGTTATATTTATTTTTCTAAAATTTTCATAATATTTTTATAATTTTTTTAACTTTTTAACTATCTTTGTCCAATACTAAGTCAGGACAACGAGACTAATATACCTTGAGACCCTCTACTTATTATTATAAGTACTCCTAGCCTTGTCCACTTCCCTCAAACCAACTTTATTTACGGCCTTAATATACCACTGTTTACAGAAAAATAATTACATATACCAAAGAGCCAATCCCATTGCAAGATCCATTTTTTAGTCAATAGTACATTTCTATGGCTTCAAGCTTCAAGTACAGGAAAGACTTGCCATTTCCAGCAGCATGCCGTTGTTTCTCCATGATTACTTTGGCTTCTGATCATTTATTGATTGGCATCCATGGCTACTATGGAGATGAAAAGGCAAATGAGTGAGTGAGAGACCTCCATTTCCATGAGTAGCTTTCCTTACCCAAAAATCACCCTCTTTTCTTTCCTTGCTGCCTAAGCCCTCCACCAGCCCATCTCATGCATAGTCCACGTTTTGGCAGATGCCCCACTCCAATCTCAATCACTCGTTTATTCGCAGGGTCCTAATATAATTTAATATTATTTTATAATTCGGGTGCTAAATATAGAGCGAGTTCCGTACTCGCGCCGCCCCACCTTGTTCAACTTTTTTTCTTAATTTTTTATTTTTATTTTTAAAAATTATTTTAAAATTTTCTTAATTACATTAAAATACATATATTTTATAAATAATTAAAACCTTATAATTTTTATAACTTATTTTAAAATTATTATTATTATTATATTAAATATATCAAAAATAGGAAAAAAAAAATTAATTCAATTAATTTTTAAAATTAAATTTTAGATATAATCCGAAAGAGAACAAGACAATATCAAAGACAATATCCAAACTTGTTCAAACCCATCCCTAGTTTTTAAAAAAATCTCAAATTTATTCCAAATCCATTTACTTAAATTCCAAATTCATCCCATCAAAGACAAAACAAAACGAATACCTGAAAAAACTCATTTCATTATCATTTCTAGTTAAATATAACTTCACCATATGATAATGAAAATAATTAAAGTCTAAAAATAATTTCTTTGTATAAATTTAATTTTAATATGGCATATGACACTTCAAAATTTTAAGCATTTAATTCAATGCCTCGTAGAAATTAACTTAAGTTAGTTAAATGATTAAGTTTTTATTTAATAGTATAATTTCATAATCTATTTTTGTTTTACTATGATTTATCTTAAAAGTAATTATAAATATTTATTTAAAAAAAAATTAATATCAAACCTTTAATCATTCAATGCTTTATCTTAAATTCAAGGTTTTAGACTCCAACCAATCCGTGACACATGCGGGTTCTCCATATCTAAGTTTAACCTGGGAAGTCTTAATGCATATGAAAGAGAAGTGTTCCAAGGCAATAGACCATGAAACTCTTTTTAACACATCCATGATCACAAGCAAAAACCCATAGAATAACACTAGTGATATGTCGAGGAAAGATGAGGATTGGCATATTATTGATGGGTTCACACAATACTTAGATATAAAAGCTAAAAAAAGTTGGGAATTGTCGGTTTATTGTGATTTCTGAGAAGTGGGCATTGCCAAGGAAACTTCACTCCCACTTGCCAATCCCTTCCATTGTTGAGTCACTGTTTTGATCTGGGTGTAAAACTGAACTCCAGCCTTGCCTGCAAATTCACATTACATCTTTTATTTCATACCAAAGATTTTACCTTACCCACTAGCCCCTATTTATTGCTAAATTTACCATACAAAGAAGTGAAGAGAGGCACAAGCTCACCATAGAAATTGAGATCCCCTGCAAAAGACGCCTTGGATCCAGTAAACGAGAAAAATGGAAGTGGAACTGGTATTGGGACATTGATGCCAACCTGAGTTTGAATTCGCTTAAAGTTAGTAAACAATATACAAGTTCTACTCCAAGCAGAGATGATCCTAACCATGGACAATAAAACCATTGGTCATGCAATTCCAAGAAAAGTTCAGCAAAGCACCACAAGAAATGCATAATTTTATTTGTTTGTTAAATCTATCTTATGTTCGAGAAATCATTATGATACGAGCTTTCAAATTTCAATATGAGGTGGTCACCAAAAAGTAAGCCTTGATGACACAAAATCACCATGTTCCAACTAAACCTCATCTGTTGCATGCAAAAAGCAGGCTGAGTAATGAAAATGGTTGGTTTACCTGCCCAGCCTCAATCTCTGTCTGGAATTTCCTAGCAGCTACACCAGATGATGTAAATATAGAAGCTCCATTGCCATATCTGTAACAGAGAAGTAACTTGAATGTAAAATTGTATGGCACTTAGATAATAATATTTAAGAGCGAAATATGTTGAGAACATACTTATTTCTGTTAACTATGTTTATGGCCTCATCTAAGCTGTCTGCCTGAATTGGAAAAGGTGAAGGAAGACATATATGTTAATATACTAAATAATAAAAAGATGAAAGAGAAACAGGAATTGAAACAATCCAAACCTGAATGCAAAGAAGAACCGGGCCAAATATCTCCTCCTGCACAAACCAAGGTAGAATTCATGAAGTTCATTCTAAGGTCTTAACGGGCAAGCCTATCCTTTTATTACCAATCATAGATTGTCAAGATCAACTCCACTAATATACATGGAATTAGAATAACAGATAAGATACCTTGTAACACTCCATATCAGCCGTGACATCAGATAAGATGGTGGGACCAATAAAGTTGCCATGCTCATATCCTGGAACCTATTCATCATTCATGAAAAAATAAAAAAATAAAAAAATAATAATAAACAAAAGAACAAAACTAAAATAGAATATGTATTGGTATTGTTTAATCACTAATTGTGATCAATTGAAGTTGTTCAAGGATCTGTACACTCGGCAATTCAGCCATTGGCATTACAGAATTAAATTAGTATTTATTCTGGCCATATTGTTGTCATATATGAGATGGGTACAGATTTGCATCACATGCTTGATTTAAAATTCATAGCTTCCTTCTTTGCAAGGAAAAATAAGATCATTTTCACTACTTTCCCAGAATAATACTCTCTAAGATGTTCAAAAATGTACTTGAGCCCACTATGCGACATTGTAACTGCTTGATTTTGCACATCATTGAAAACCATTATTCATAGATGACTTCTACCAGGTAGGATGCATGTTTCTGGCCATCCACAATCTGAGGGACTAGAAAGAAACAGACCAACCAATACCATGTTAAACTACTACTTGTTCCAAATCATCAATACATAAATAGATACAGCAGGCTAACAAACCTAAGCAAACATAATTTAGAAGACAACTTTAGTTGTCAATAGAAACAAAGAAAAAATTTAGAAGTGGAATGTTATTTCTATCTCTAGATATTTATAAACCATTAGAAGTTGGTGTCCTTGACTTTCTTCAAACAAATGTCTCAATTCCCTGATGATCCCACTAACACTCTGTGGAAGAAAGGTTTCAAGTGTCATTCTAATGTTAACTGCTCTCCTGAAGAGAATTTGAAACTGCTAAAGAAAATTTTCTATTCCCTGGAGAACCCATCACTTGCTCTCATCACCTAAATTTTGTAACTTTAATGTTAATTTCACAATATGCATCTAGTAAAGCTTTGTAATTTATTATTAACAATAAAAAAAAAAAATTATTGACATAAAGAAATACCAATACAAAACATAACCAAATCAGCCTAACATTAAAATAAATAAATAAATAAATAAATTATGCAGAAACTGCAACAAGTTCAAAGAGCAAAACATGAAACAAATGAAAAGTACCACAATGTTCCTCCCATCAAGCACCAGTCTGGCACCACTGTCAACACCATTTTGAATCAATTTGCATATCCGTTCCTTTGCCTGTGGATGCAGGAAGAATATCAAATGAACATAAAGTAATAATAATAATAATAATAATAATAATAATAATAATAATAAAGGGCACAGGTAGCAAGAGAGTCACGCTTGCTGATATAAACTGATCAGAAAAATATTGCAAACACACCCAAAAATCATAATTGCATTATTTTCTGTAAAGAGGTAGTGTAGATATAAACTGATCAACAAAATACTGCATACACACCCAAAAATCATAATTGCATTATTTTCTCTCAAAAAAAAATGAACCATGCACATGCCTCTTTGCTGATCACTGGCCCAAGATCTGCATCAGGTTCTGTTCCAGAATTTACTTTCAGTGCTTTGGCACGCTCCAGTAGCTTATCTTCCCTGAAAAAGTTTGTAAATAGGTTCCATGTTATACTAAAATATCCCTTGACATTGAATTCTATTTTAAAGAAGCACAATTATTTTATTTTTCATATTTTACATGGACATCGAGATTATGTTTCCAACATGTCTAATCTTGAGTAAATACTCAACAAGCATATCCAAAAAGGAAGAAAAAAGACAATTCATCATGCACAAAAAAAATTCCATCATTAATCCATTTTTTTTTTCATGAAGATGATTATGAAATAACTAAAGTATCCATGTCTAATGAATTATGATATACTTCTTTTGCATGCTTTAAATCTCTTCTAAGGAGTCATATTTAAATGTGTAGCACTAAGAATGCATAAACCAAAAGGCTCAAATGTACTCCGGCAGTCAGTTAGGCACCTAGGCACCGACAAAGTCCGTTATCTAAGACTGCATAAGCATTAACTGTAGCAGCATCTAGGAAAAATGATTAAATAGAGAAAAATGACAATTTATTATCCATATGTGAGAGGAAAAATGTGATGTTCCAGCTTGACAACAAATGAAGTACTTCTGTGCAGACACGAAACAAATGCCAGCACTTATTCAAGGTGAAGGAAGCTAGAAGAAGAATAAGAAGAAGAAGAAGAAGAAGAAGAAGAAGCATAATACCATGATTTTGAGTCCCCAACGAAGACTACTGTGCTCAGTGCCATACACCTTTGTCCAGCAGCACCAAAACCAGCAGCAACTAGAGCATTCAAAGTAGCATCCAAGCTAGCATCAGGCAAGACAATGGCATGATTTTTTGCTCCCATATTGGACTGTAGACATTTACGCATTACTTCAACTTTAGCAATTTCAACTACTTCATGGGTTTTTAAAGAGCAACAATAATGATCTTAGGAGAAATGCAGGTTTGTTACTAAGTAGATGAACTGCATTTACCTGAACACGTTTTCCTTTGGCTGATGCTCTTGAATATATGTGCATGCCAGCCTATTTTTTTATCCAAAAAGGAAAAAATGAAAAGAAAATAAACAAGAAGAAAAGCAAGAATCAACTGATATACATATAATAATGGTGAAGAAGGTCAACCAATTATACTGCACCAGATATTGACGTTATTTGTGGGGAAAAAACACATTATTCTTCAAAAACCACAAGCAAAAAGAAAGTTTCCCTAACCATAAGATGCATAAACAGAAAACAAAGAAACATTCAACTGTGGAATGAATAATAAATAGAAAGTTCACATGCAATGATGTTCTAGAGGCATCGAACAGAAACATTGGTGATAGGGATCAGAAAATTTAAGATTTTTTTTTTTTTTTTTTTTTTATTGATAAGTGGGGATCAGAAAATTAAAGATGAACAAAGAAGAAGAGAAACCTGGGCCCCAAAGTAATGAAAAACATGGAAAAGAAAAAGCAAACATACAACAGACAATGCCATACTAAATGGCAGAGAAGGTCAACCAACTATGCTCCACTAGACATAGTTATGTTCTAACTAAAGATGCACAGGAGAAGAAGAGTTCAAACAACCCTCAGCTTTATTTAGTGGGAAGATTGTAAAAGGGGCTCTGTCCAAGACCCTAATTAGGCTATTTTTCATATTACTGGAGCATCACACTCACCATGTTATTTTCAGTTTGTGAAAATAATCTTACCACAAGATTTGAATTGTCAAACCCAAAGATTTTGAATGCATACAACGTTATTACTTGCTGCTATGACCTTGCAAATCAGCAATCATCACTGAATACAAAAGCCTTATATAGGAAATGAGCATTGCCACAATCCGAACACGGGAAAAAAGTTTACCGTATTTGAACCAACAAATGATACAGCTCGGATATCTTCATCATCACAAATAGCATTGACAATGTTCTGCCGCAAGCCAAAGTACAAAGTTAAAAGGTTTGTTAGACATATGGCCATCACCGATATCAAAACTCTAAAAGAAAATGTGAAGAGACAGGCTACTGTAAACAAGGCATAAGTTGTAGACATTCAACAAGGAAAACATTCAATAATTAAAAAAAAAATTAATTGTTGAGTGAATAGTTGCTGAAGTCAGAGCATACACGGGTGCCGTGAACAATATTTAATACACCATCAGGCAAACCAGCCTCCATTGCTAACTCAGCAAGCATTAAAGAAGCCCCTGAAGGAACACAGCAACACTCACGTTTAACTAAAGTCACAGTAAATGAAACGTCTTATGAATACTGATTCAACATAAACAATATGGAAATAAAAGGTAGAAAATCTTGGCCATCAACCTATAGCATCATACATGCAGCAAGGGAAGATGGCAAGAAATCACATGCAAGCGAACTTTCAAGGGTAGAAAAGAATAGAAGTGGACAGTTTCAATTAAACCTTGCACATGATGGTTATAGGAAACATAGCCATTTGATATCATGCATGTGGTATTACAAGAAAGATATGCCAATGATCATTTTGCAAACATGAAAATTAGACATCCCTCTAGGTTCCCTGAAAGAGAAAGTAATATTCCTGGTAGAGTTAACTCAATGGTTCACAATTAAGCACAGTGACCTAAATTAAAGAAGACATACCACATAAGTCAAAACCCATCTAAGAACTATTCTATGACTATCAGTGGATATCCCATAACAAATTGAGGTTGTAGAATTAACACTCACCCACCTAAAAAGCATAGCAATGCATTTATACATGGACCAACAGCTAAAACAGTGATTATTTCTCCTTTGAAAGTAAGTGCTAACTATAGCAATTTCCACATGAAACTCTTTACACCTATGAGTTTCTGACACACATGCAGTCAGCCAAAGCAGAGCTCAGACCACTTGGATACACCCTTTTTTCTCCCTCACCCAGTTGAAGTCATGCTTTCAATGACCAAAGGCCTAGGCTTTCAAAAAACTCAAGATCACCCTTCAACTTGTTTGATTGCTGTGGAATTTGGGATGAGGAGGTGCATGGAGACTAGTCAACAGTAGTTGCAGACTTAGCAACAAACCCCACAGGCACATAACCTAGAAGAAGGATGGAAACAAGCATTCCCCCTTGCTGATTATCTTGTGTCTCCTCAAATCTTCTGCAGACTAGTTACTACTGTATCATACATACCACATATCACATCAATATATTCTTTTCTAAGACTCGTCAGACTATAACAGGCTCATCAGCATTGCACCCTTACATTTTTGCATTGTTTGTGGATGAACTCACCGTGCATTATAAAAATGATATCTAGTGATGACTGTTGTTGGCTACAGACATAATTTTAGTTAATGAAAGATGAAACTAAAGGAGGGATAAATTGTCAAATAGAATAGGAGTTAATTTCAAATTAGAATTAGGAGAAGAATCTAAAAGTTTTTAAGTAAATCACTAAAACAAAATATATGACACGTAATTTTTTTCAAAAACTAGTAGAAATCAGGATAAGATGAAAACAAACAGCCAAAAGAGACCTAGAAGCAGCCATCTTTATAGCTTGGACCAATTACCCATGATTTTCCATAGTACCAGAGCAGATAAATAAACAAAGAATGGCATCTAGAGTAGTTTAGAGATCATAAATTATCACTATCAATTTAAAGGAAAGGTTCTAAAGAATGTTACAAAGATAATTTATTCTTACAGTTCAGAATGTTATCAAGGTAAGAAATAGATTTTTAAAAATAAAATTTTTTTAAAAATAATAATTGTAGCCAAACTTAGGATGTTAAGATGGATGAGTGTCACTGAAAGGGAAGATAGAATAAGGACTAATGTGTTCAGAAAATGGTAGAGGTGGCACCAATTCAGGACACAATGAGAGAAAGTTGTTTAAGATGGTTCAACAACATAGAGTGAAGACCTACAATTGAGCTAGTATAATGAAGTGACTTGATCCAAGTTGAAGGTGACAAAAGGACATGATATAGATTTTAAAAAAGGAAATGCACAGAGGCTGGGAAAAGGATAAAGATTATTATTGATGTAGGACAACCATAGGATGGTTGCCTACAATCAAATAGGTGGGCAAGGGTTTTTATCTTTAGGGTTTAAGGGGAGGAACAAGGATAAAATTTATGGCAGCAGAAAAAAATAAAAATAAAAATATAGAGAAAAAGGATGAGAAGAAAAAGGGAGAAAAACCTTTAAGTCTCACTAAAGCCTTCTAAGAGTCTCAGTTATAGGGTACAAGAAAATCAATGGAGTCTCATCATTGAGAATTGTAAAGTATGCAAGAAAACATAATATATTAATTATCAATACTTTTTCTTTTTACTTATCAAAATAAATAAATCAATACTTTGGTTTAAATCAATTACCCTTATTTATAGCCTTCTTCAAAAAATTCCAATTCTACTAGGATTCTAATAACCTATTATGACTCTAATTTGAATTCTTCAATAACCTAATTAGTTCCTCTTAATTTGACTCCAACAAATGCTAATCTTAATTTAAATCCAATTAATACTAATCTTACTTAAAGTTCGTTTATTTCTTTCCTACTCTTTTTTGAGTAGATCTTAGAGATACATCAATTATTAAAGCAGGATAAATAAATAAATCTTGCAGCTAACCTCAAGTAGGTAGGATTGAGACTTAATCAAGAGGAGTTATAAGGTGACCACCAAATACAAGAACTCTCGAGATTTTGTTATTTGTCATCCTGAGGATCCTTGTAACACATACTAATAAAATGATAGAGGCTAAAAGGCTTCACTTGAGCAGAAACTCCCAGACTGCTATGAATAAGAACACAATATTCTTTAGAAATCCAATTTAGACATCTAAGCTCCTTCCAAAACAAGCCAAAAGAAACTATGCTTGTCATTCTTTTTCCCCAAAACAAATAAATATATGCATTGTTGGAAAGAACGTATCTGTTTTTCATTAGCAATGACTTTAAGTTATGCCTAAGCTGTACATGTCTGCATCAGTAAAAAGCCAATCAAATAGAAGTTCTTAAAGATACCAAAGTAAAGGGTCCAAATGCCTCGTACACAAAAAGTGAATTCATCAATAGTGCTCATTGACATCCAACAATTCTCATTCTCTCATGCACCAAGGCATGCACTGATATTTTAAATGCCATCCATATGAGGATTAATGGACAAACTATCAGGGTTTCATTGACACGTTTCATCAATGACCCAAATAAAATAAATAAATCCTTTTTTGCTTCTTTGAGTTCCATGCATCACAACTCAGGAGGAAAGATAATGTTCTATTTCTCTTTTTTCGTTGTTCCTCTGATAAGATATTTCCCAAGGAGTCTATCCATTATAGTACTAAGAAGTTAAAAGTAACCTGGATCTTTCTCTGATGGCTTTAAGACAAAGGTATTACCACATGTAACTGCAATTGGGAACATCTGCAGAAAATTATAAAAAAATTAGAACTTCTCTTTTCATTTTCCCTGGTTTGGGCAATGAAAACCTTGTCATGTACCACAAACACCCACTGTGCTTATATGCAGATAAAAAGAATCACAGATTCAAATACATAAATAGCAAAATAGAAATTACTATTGACAAATTCTGCTCCATCTAGGATATCATTAAATTCTGTACTCATTGCATCTGTAGTATTTTCCCACACTAATGAAAAAACAAAACAAAAACCATTCCTATCTAAGCAAGCTTACTCCTAGTTCTTCACTAAGAAGTCAAGACATTTACTATTGCTTTTAAGGGTTCAACATGTTTGATTCTTTACATGTTCTAACAAACAAGTTTATCACACCAAATATTTTCTTTATTTGCAAAGTGAAAGGACAGTCAATTAAACATCTTTCCCTGCATACTATAATATGTACTCCCTACTCAGTTCTTTTTCTTTGAGACAGGGATTAGTTGGGTTGTTTCTCAAATTTCTGTTGGTTGTTGGAACCAAATTACAATACCATCCAGCCATAAGGTGTTCTAGTTCTGTGCCTGTTTAGCCAGTACATCTACCCTTTTTGATGAAAGAAATAAGTGAAATAATAGAAGGTCTAATGCTAAAGAGCCTAATGGTTTTTATTTGAGACATCAGGCATAACCCAGTTGATATGGACTTCCTTCACCTAGTTACACATCCTATTATCCATTCCTTGGCTCTTTGTACTTGTGACAAGAGAAGCTTTATGTGCATAGTTGTTATTTCAGTAAGTCCTAGGTGGATCCATAATGAAGGGCTTCTAAGGGCCATGCATACAATAACCTCTTTGCCTCCCCAGTAAGTGCAAGCTCTTCAATTTTCAGTTTGTCTTTAAGGAAGTAATATCCAGTGGCTTCTATCTTCCATTGGTGAAAGGCATTTCTACAAATATGATTATAGTGCTGGAACACTTACATACCACAGTACTCACAATTCAAGGATTCTGCTGCAGTTACTCTTCACAGGTTTCAGACTACAGTAGCTTTGCACAACCATGATTCTCAATAAGGAAATTTTTACTTGTTACAATATGTATAGTGCAAAATAAAGTTAACTAAGGGCTATGATCAGCTTTAGTATCACTTTAGGATTTTAAAGTTTCATAAAGCTACAAGAACATTATAAATTTTGAGGGTAGACTTCATTCTTTGGTTATAAGACTAGCAACAAACTATTAATGTCTTGTCTACAAAACTTCTGGTTATACACAGATTAGTGTCTTGCAAACAGTTTCACCTTTCTTTTACCTTAAGAAACTTAGGCTTCATCAATATCAAGCATGTTTCATCATCTCATGCTCATAAACTGCATACGGCATTAAAAGTCTTAAGGACACTCATACAGTAGTGGAGTTAGCAACTTGATTAGGTTTTTTACCCTTCTCCATAAATTGTGCATTTCATAGTAGCATGGACTCTCTCTATTTGGTTATGCCTCATTCCAGAACCTCAGTTTGTAAGGTTCAAGGCTCTCTTCAGACAGCATTGCATGTCTATTTCCAAGGACAAAAATTTGAAAATATCCATGAAATATGGGTAACAAAAGGATATAAGACAAATAAAAGGAAAGAAATGCCTGTAGACAGAAAAAATAGCAAAAATGAAAGGAGAAAAATAAATAAAAAATGGATAACTGCATGTTTACCCATAACGGAATCATTGCTGGAAAGTTGAAAGGGCAGATCCCAGCACAAACACCAAGTGGCTCTCTAATGCTGTAAGTATCAATTCCACTAGACACATTTGGAACGAACTCCCCCATTTGTAGAGTAGCCATTCCACATGCATGTTCCACCACCTCTACAACAGAAAACCCAACAATTGAAAAGGATTCATTTTCCACTCTACAAATGTTCTTAAATGAAAAATGAGTACAGAAATGCTAACCTAGCCCACGGAACACATCACCATGTGCATCCTTCAAGGTTTTTCCCTGTTCGGTAGTAATATTCATGGCAAGCTTATCCTGAAATAATATTACAGTGATTTTCCCATTAATTACAAAAAATTATAAGTTGATAAAATTATGTAACTGAGATTCCAAGGTTCAACATGCTTACAATGTCTCTCCGAATAAGTTGTTGGAGCTTGAACATGATGCGCTGACGGGTTGTAACTGGTGTGTTTCGCCATGCTGGAAAAGCTTGTTTTGCTGCAGATACTGCAGCCTTGAACTCCTCATTGCTAGTTAAAGGAATTTGTGAAACAACTTGTTGTGTTGCCTGTAACACAGCTATTGTTTATGAACAATTCAATGAAAAGAGAGAGAGAGAAAGAGAGAGAGAGAGAGAGAGAGAGAGAGAGAGAGAGAGGATCAAAACTTTTCTATGGCATTTCATGCACTTACAGGATTTATAACATCAATGAATTCACTTGATTGCGAATCCACGAAACTACCTCCAATGAGATTGGGAACCCTCTGATACAATTCGATCAATGAGAAATTCAGCCATTGTAACTTTAACCAAACCCAGCAAATAGAGATACGAAAATGATGAATAAGGAAATCAAATTCAAGCAGCATAAGCTCTACATTAAGCTTGTTTGCTGAGAGAGAGCAATAAAGAAGGGTTATTTGATTAAAAGGGTCATTAAAAAGCTAAATTTGGAAATTTAACCATCTATTTCCTTTTTGCATCTTTTTTACAAAAATGCCCTCTCACTTTTTTTCTTGTAAAAATAACATTTTCTTTCAAAAACTACATGCAAACAGTGAAAGGCCCATAAAAAACATGAAAGAGGTTAGATTTACAAATTTAAGGATTATTTCATTCCCTTTACTCAATTTATTCATAAAGAAAATACTAAATCTTAAATCTTTTAGCTTCTTATTACTTAGCTTAGTTGAAGTGAATTTTGATTCTTTAGAGACCCCAAACAACCAAAAACACAATATTGGAAATCTTATTTTCTTGTCTCTCCCTCTTTTTTATTAACAATTAAAAAGAAAGTAAAGTACAGATTATCAGCATTTTTCCCTTGCACCTTTTTATTTCCAGAGAAAATAATCCATCTACCGTTTTCCCTGAAAAATTTTCCCAGTGTGGAAAATTAAACCATTAAAACATTTCTCCTTCCCGCTCCTGACAGAATCCAATCGAGCACCGCCTAATGAATGATCGGATTTAAAGGGAATCGTATGGCGAGGAATCGGAAAAAAGTCTCGAAACAAACGGAACTTTATGCAATCCAAAATTGTAAGCAGCACACAGAAATCAAATCTATTTTCTTGAGAAAGCATCCATAGGAACTATTTTCCTCCCAAACAAACAGAACGTTTTCAATATTAAACCTTACCGGTAGGTTACGTTGCTTCGAAGATGGCTCAGTCGCAGTAGAGAAACGAGAATTTCCCCAAGCGAAGAGCTCAGGCCTCAAAGACTTGAAATTTCTCACTGTAAAAGCACAAAAAAACAGTACCAATAAACAAGAGTCCAATTGATAATCTCTATCCTCTGTTTGGTTGCCGAGAAACCTCAGGAAAAAGGGAAAAAAAAAAAAACTTGAAGAAGACAATTGGGTCGGATCAGTTGATGTAAGATTCTAAGTTGTACATCAATTTTTTTCCCATTTCTGAGCAACCAAACGGACTTGAAGAGTAAAAATTTAGAGACCTCGTTGAAGCGAAAACCGTAACATGGCTGCTGACTTTGATCAGCCACCCAGAACCTCTTGAGACTGTCAACTCTCACCGGGTGTGTCTATATGATAGATACAAGCAGCCATATGCATCAACACAGTCATGGGCTATCGTTTCTTCCTAATTTTCCTTTAAATAATAAAAACGCAGCCCATGACTGCTTTTCTTAAAATAAAAAATTCTCCCTTTTTTAAGTTTTAACTCTTTATTATTGCGTTTTTTTTTTTAATTTTTAATTAAATTTTCTAGCCTTCTCAACTTTTGTCTTCAAAAACCATAAGCCCATATTTAGAGGCAATAAAAATGGGAACTAAATATTAAAAATTGTGACATCCTTCAAATTATTTCTAAAAATTTGATAACATTAAATAAAATATCAAAAAAATAATAATTTCTCTAATTTTATTAAAATTATTTTTAAAATAAATATATTTATGAAAAATGTTATTATATAAGATCGGTGCAAATTCTTATGACTATATTTGATTGGTTTGATATACTATGAAATAGGATAAGAGATAGGACAAAATATCCTATCTCAAGTTTGATCAGTGATGAAACAAAATCTCATCATTCCTTTTATCTTTTGGTGCAATAGATTATCCATCTTCATTTTTATATTTCTTCCACATATGATATGTTAACCCTAAGTTAACATATGAAATATATATATTTCAGTTATCATAAATTTATTTTTAATTAATTTTTTATTTTTTTAATATTATTTATTTTGCAAGATAAAAATGTTTATTATAAAATTAAATGTGATTAAAAAAAAAAGAATATGAGAAGTTGAAAGTGAAGGTACTAGTCAAGTAGTCTGTGAAAGATTGGTTGGCTTGAGTTAGGTAAAACCTTGTACTAAGTTTTTATTCTTCATAGTGGAGTTTTTCAATCGGTGATAGGCCCTTGGTTTTTTATCTCTTCGGAGGTTTTCCACCTTAAAAATTTAGTGTTCATTGTCTCTTTCTCTCACTCTACACTTTGAATTATTTTTTGTTTTTGATATCATTGATTACTTGGGCATACATGTTGAATGGAAGAAATATGAGGTGATATAAGTGTGGGAGTGACACAGAATCATGTCAATCTAGTGAAAAAGAATCTAATGTCAGTGAGGAATGCACTAATTTCACAGCCTTTATGGCAAGTGCCATTGATGAACCACTCAAAAAGGAGGCACTTAGTGAGTCTTGTGAGTCAAGTGACTCCAATGGTGATGAGATGAGTTTTGACTCTGCATATGAGACTTTGTTCAAGGAGTGCTTAAGTCTCAAACAGGAACAGTTGAGTGGAAGGCTTCTAAAAGGAGTTTAATCAATGAGTTTAAAACTCTAAAGGGAGAGAAAAAGTCTTTGCTAGATAAGATTGCCTTTCTTGAGGGCAAACACTTTGACATGAAGAAAATGTGTGATGAATTGAAGAGTGAAAATCAAGTGTTTAAGAATGAGTTGAGTCTTAAGAAAGAAGAGTCACATCCTAGCTCTAAAAGACTTAGTGACTTGATCAATTTAGGGAGAAAATCATCTTATAAAAAAGACTTAGGATTTGTTGATGAAGTTACCACTCTAAGTAGTGGTAAAACAATTTTTGTCAAGTCTTGTGAAGGAGTGGTCCCTAAGAAAATTAATCCTAAACTGAAACTTCATTGCACTCATTGCACTAAAATGGGACACACCATTGATAAATGTTATGCTAGGATGTTTGAGAGTTTCCAAAAAAAGTTGACCAACCTAATGAATGAATCATTCACTTTGAGAAATAGGTTGTTACAAGGAGACAAGAAAATGTTCAAGAGGGATTCAAATGTCCCTCATCATAGTGGCATCCAAGGAAACACTTCAAATGGAATGACCAAAGTCACAAATGTAAAACAAATATGGGTGAAAAAGAATGAGCTTAATTGCCTTGTTGTTCACACTGCACTTAGAGCTAATGAGTCACACTCATGGTACTTTGATAGTGGTTGTTCACATCATATGATAGGTAATAGATCATTCTTCACTAATTTCACTGAATTTGATGGAGGAAATGTGACTTTTGGTGATGACAATGTTGCTAGTGTGAAAAGGAAAGACACAATTTGTGTTCCCGAGATCCCTAATCTTGAAGAGGTTCTGCACGAGGAAGGATTGAAAGCTAACTTGATTAGTATTAGTCAAATATGTGACAAGAAGTTCAATGTTCAATTTTCACAAAATTTATGTAAAGTGTTTGATTTGAATGGAAATTGTGTGATGATTGGTTTGAGAACTTCTGATAATTGCTATGTTGTTTGTCAAAATCCTTCTATTTCTTCTTCTTCTTCCTTTGTGTGTAGTAGTTCAAAAGTTGAATCAATCGATTTGTGGCACCATAGGTTGGGTCATTTAAACTACCGTGGCTTGATGAAGATTGCTAATAATGAAGTCATCAAAGGGATTCCTAAGCTTGGAAAGCCCTCTAATCATATTTGTAGTCCTTGTCAAAAAGGAAAACAAGCAAGGAGTACATATAAGAAAGTTGATGAAATTTTGACCTTTAAACTTTTAGAGCTCTTACATGTAGACCTCATGGGACCAATGAGAACTAAGAGTTTAGGGGGTAAGAAATACATTTTGGTGATGGTTGATGACTATTCTAGGTATGCATGGGTTGCATTCCTAAGAGATAAAAGTGAGGCATTCTTAAATTTCAAGGACATTGGTTTGAAAATTCAAAATGAAAAAGGGTAGCCCATTGAAAGAATTAGGAGTGATAGGGGGAGAGAATTTGACAATTCTGATTTTTTAGAATTTTGTCATTCTCTAGGAATCAAACATGAGTTTTTCGCTCCTAGAACACCTCAACAAAATGGGATAGTTGAGAGAAAGAATCGTGTCCTTCAAGAAATGGCCCGAACAATGCTAAATCAGCATGAACTTCCTACACATTTTTGGGTTGAAGCCATCAACACCGCTTGCTATACTTCCAATAGAAATCACATGCGTCCTCATATTAGGAAGACTTGTTATGAGTTGTGGAAAAGTAAGAAACCCAATGTGAAGTACTTTAGGGTGTTTGGAAGTAAATGCTATGTCTTGAAAGATCATGAAAATCTTGGAAAGTTTGAATCCAAGAGTGAAGAAGGGATATTCTTAAGATATTCCTCCAAAAGTCGAGCATATAGAGTATACATTTTGAGTTCAAAATGTATGGTGCAATCAATCAATGTGATTGTGGATAATCTAGGATCAAGGTCAAGAGAGTGTGATGAGGATAAAATTGATGTGTCAAAAGATATTGAAGTGATTGAAGAAAAATCTGAAGATGAAAAGTTAAGTGAAGATGAAGAAAAGAAAGAAGAGCAAGGAAAGTAAATAGATAAGGAGAGAATTGAGCCATCAAAGAAAAATAAGTCAAGGGTACCTAAGAACCATCCATTGAGTAATGTGATTGGAAACTATGAGGATAACATGGTAACAAGGAAACAATCCAAGCTAAATGAGGTAAGTTATGTTTTCTATAACTCCCAAATTGAACTAAAAATTTTTGAAGAAGCCTTGAATGATGAAGCTTGGGTAGAGGCTCTTCATGAAGAGCTAAATCAATTTTCTAGAAATGATGTTTGGTTCTTAGTGCCTAGACCAAAAGATGTAAATGTCATTGGAACGAAATGGATTTTTGAAAATAAGATGGATGAAAATGGTGTGATTGTGAGAAATAAAGCTAGGTTGGTTGCTCAAGGGTTCAAGCAAATTGAGGGAATTGATTTTGATGAAACTTTTGCTCCAATTGTAAGACTTGAATCCATTCGAATACTCTTAGCTGTAGCTTGTGTATGGAAATTTAAATTGTTTCAAATGGATGTCAATGTTATCTTTCTAAATGGGATCCTCAATGAAGAAGTGTATGTGGAGCAACCTAAAGGGTTTAAAGACCCTAGGTATCCAAATCATGTCTATAGACTTAGAAAAGCTCTCTATGGTTTAAAGCAAGCTCTTAGAGCTTGGCATGAAATACTCACATCCTATCTTCTTAAGAAAGGATTCATGAGAGGGGGAGCTGATTGAACATTGTTCATTAGAAGAAATGATGAAGTGTTCTTGGTAGCACAAATCTATGTGGATGACATAGTGTTTGGCTCTACCTCCAGTGAGTGTGCTTTAGATTTTGCCAAAGAAATGAAAAGTGAGTTTGAGATGAGTATGGTAGGAGAATTGACCTATTTTCTTGGTTTCCAAGTGAAACAACTCAAGGATGGGATTTTTCTATCCCAATCCAAGTATGCAAGGGAACTTGTCAAAAACTTTGGACTTGAGTCAACTAAACATTTTAGGACACCAATGCCTACCAACCTAAAGCTAAGTAAGGATAAATTCGGGAAATGGTAGAGGAAACATTGTATAGGAGCATGATTGGTAGCCTCTTATACCTCATTTCTAGTAGACCGAACATATCTTTTAGTGTTAGAGTGTGTGCTAGGTATCAAGCATGTCCTAAGGAATCTCATCTCACAACTCTTAAGCGCATCATTAGGTACATTGCTGGTACTTTAAAGCTAGGTCTTTGGTATCTATTTGACACTCATTCTGATGTAGCTTGCTACACTGATGCTAATTGGGCTGGAAATGTGGATGATAGGAAAAACACTTCAGGTGGTTGTTTCTATATTGGAAATTGCTTGGTTGCTTGGATGAATAAGAAGCAAAACTTTGTTTCTCTTTCAACAGTTGAAGCAGAATACATTGCAGCCGGTAGTTTTTGTTCTCAGCTTTTGTGGATCAAACAAATGTTAAGAGACTATGGAATAGATCAAGGAACCATGGTAGTGTTTTATGATAATACTAGTGCAATCAACATCTCCAAGAACCTTGTTCTTCAGTCTAGAACAAAACACATTGACATTAGACATCACTTTATTCATGATTTAGTTGAAGACAAAGTGGTGTCATTGGAATATGTTCCAACTAAAGGTCAAATTGTTGATATTCTCACTAAACCTTTGGATGTGTCTAGGTTTGAATCACTTAGAAAGTCCATAGGTTTATGCACAGTCAGTTGACTTCCTCTAGACATTTCTAGAACAACTTCTTGCATATCCTTAAGTCCTAGTTGTCTTCCTAAGTTCCTAAATTTCATCAAGTTGATGTTCTCTTTGTTTTGGTTCAATTTTTTCTTCATTTTTCATAAATTTTCAACATTTTCTGAGTTCATGAGAGTGACATGCTTACACTTTTGTTTAAAAGTTAAATTGACTCATAATGTTCTTAAAAGCTTCAAGATGTTTTTATCCCCATGGCTTAATTGATAAACATGACATTAAATCCTTGCTATTTTGATCTATTTAGATAAACTACAAAGGGTTAACTTCATTTATTTTAAGTGAGTAACAGCTCATGGTTGAACCTTGTGATTACATAAATGGTGAGTAATATTCTTTATAGTCTAAATGTAAACTTATGTTTATCTAATGAGCATTAAAAAGTGAGTAAAGTCACTCAGAATATCCTTGAGTGTTTAAGATTATTCTTCCTTGATTGTTTGCCCTCTCTTTGAAATTAAAGAAAAGAAAAGAAAAAGAAAAATATTAAGTTTCTCGGAATGGTTATGGCTCCTTGACAATATTTCAAGAGTTAAAAAGCCTTTATTGCAAGAGTGGGACATCCCTTATGTTGTTATGTTGTAAAGGCCGACTTAGTGATCCTCAAGTAAAAAAAAAAAAAAAAATTGAAAATGTCAAAATCCCCAAATCTGTTTGTTTTCTCATTTCTTTCAAAGCCCTAAGGCTTTCATTTCAGACATTCTTTTCTACATATCTTCACCATCGTTTGTTAGTTTCGGCCACTGCTATCGGAATTCATCGTCTTTAGTGTACAACCAACTCGTCTTATCTGGTTCAATCTGCTGTCGGTGATTCAGCTCCTACCATCAGTCGATTCTCCACTCAGGATCTACTCACTTTTCTTATTCTTTGATTGTCATCGGTCTGCATTTCCATCTTTCTTCCGGCATCTTCTCTGATGTTAATCAGCCTACACTCCAGTGTTTCTAGTCAACGTATCTTTGTATCTTCTCTATCACAGGATCGCTGCTCTAGTAGCCCCTATTCTTCTGTGTACAGGTTGGTTTTTCTTCCACTAGTGTTATTGGTTAGTTTTTGTGTGAGATTTTCTCACAGTAGGCTGTTTGAGTGGGTTGTTTGAGAACTATGCCTCCAAAAGGTCGTAGAAGCAAAGCCCTTGTTAAAGGGTCATCCTCTAGAACCTCAAAAAGTGCTCGAGATGAGAATTTACCCATCAATCCACTTGTTCAGCCTCTTAGTATCCCCAAGGCTCCTGCAAAAACTTCCATTGATGGGATTCCTTTCAATGCATTTCCGGAAAAGTTTTGTAGAGACCAATACACCAAGGTTTATCGTCAGAGGTCTCTTATTCTTGAGAGACAACTCCATCCAAAATCTTTTCTCAACACACCAATTCTAGAACTGTTTGTAAAACTAGGATGGCTTCCTCTAGCAAACTTCATTGGGACTACTTGTGCTCCTATTGTTTAAATGTTTTATTCAAAAATTATTGAACATGACTTGGATGAGTCCTACCTCTAGTCAAGTCTTTTTGGAATTGTTATGAAAGTCACTCCTGAGATAATTGCTGAAGTCTTAGGCATCCTGTTGGTTCAAGCACCCTCTGTGAGTGATTTGGAAATCACCTCTGAGTTGTTGGATAGAGTGTCTATTGATTTATGGGAAGAGGTTCGAGGTCATCTAGGCTCAGTGGTACACACTGGTAGCATATCTCGTCTTGCATGGGTGTTAGTGACTTTTCTATCATTCTCAGTTTATCCCTCCTTTCATCGAGCAAATATTTGTAAGAATGGTTACATTCTCTTGTCTCGAATTCTTCATCGAGAACCCATCAACCTAGCATCTTGCATCTTAGATGAGATGATTGTTCGAGGAGATCCTACAGTGTCTACAAAGGAGGTTCTTCCCTATGGCATTTTAATCACACAAATCTGCCAAAGGGCTGGAGTTGTATTTCCTATAAATTCTTCATTTCTTGAGCCAATGGGTCCCATTGATACCTCATCTTGGAATAGACGTCAGACACAGATTAAGGGTACCCTTGGTTCTAAGAAGAAGGTGTGCCATAGTAGAGCTAAGAGAAAATTTGGTGAAAATGACTCAGATTTAGATGTAGATTTCAATATTCTAGCTCAACTTTGTGCTAGGTTTGATGCTTTGGATGAGAAACTTTATGCTCAATCCACCTTGTTGTCTGAGCAGATTTCTCAACTCCAATATCATATGGAGAGAGGTTTCTCACTAATTGATGGACAAATGCTTTGCAACATGGATCAACTACATGCTCTTGAAGATTTTGTCCATAAGAATCTCTCTTAGCCAAGTAGCAGCTAGTTATCTTTTTAGACAGCTCTTTGTCTTATGTACTTTACTTATCATGTTCATTTTGCTCGTCTTATGTACATTGCTTATTTTGGACAGCTCTTTGTCTCATTCTAGGACAAAAAGGGGGAGACATTTTACACTTGACATGGATGGTGAAATGACATGTAGTTGATCATGACAATGTCTTTATGTTTTGGATATTTGATATGTTGATCATGATCATTTTTTTGTGTATTTATGGTTATTGGACATGGTTTTTGACTCATGAATGCATATTGACTATCTTTAGGCAAGTGATCTTTGTGGATATATGTGGATATCTATGTGTCAATTCATTCGAAACTTGTGAAAGTGCCTTGGTAATATGTGCAATGAGATTTATTTGTAGGTATCGTAGTACCTAGGTTGTGGTTTTGAGTGAGTGAGTGGCCTTATATGAGAGTTGGTTGGGGCTTACTTGCTTGTACTGATTCATGTTGTAAAGGGTTTTGTCCCAGAATTGCCAAAGAGGGAGATTGTGAGTGTTTAGCTAGGTTGGCAATTTCGGACAAAATTCCTAAGTATCCCCTAACTCGACTTCCCAATTCCTCTTAAAACTATTGGACTTTGAAAACTAAGATTTGGCTAAGAGGCCGAGGTATGTAGTCGAGTGTGTAGTGATTGAATATGAATCAACCCGGTTTTTCATCTTTAAATGTGTTAGAAAGTTGAGAGAAATGGTTTTTGGTGTAAGACTTTTATTCCCCTGTTTTTGGATCGATCCAAGTGCAGGGGTGGATCAATCTAACTAATTTTTTTTTTTTTGATCAAATCTCAGCCATTAAAATAAGGGCTTCTTTTTACACTTTAAAAAGCAATATTCTCTCATTTTTCTGAAAAGAGACTGCAAAAAACATGAAGAGAGCAGCCACTTCATGTGTTATTCATTTTCTTATCTTGTTTTCTTAATTTAGGGTTTTTGATTGCAAAGAAAATCCACTTCTCTTAATGTTTCCCAAACTAGTTTTTAATGGATTTTCTTGAGTAATCAATGGGTTGATTCATTCCTTCATTCATATCTTAATCTCTCATTCTATTTGGGTTTGTGCAAAAACCCATTTGTTTCTTGTGTGGATTCGATAAAAAAGGCCGAATTAAGCTTGGTGTAAAATCCAAATGTGCTCCGGAAGAAGAAGGTGAGAAGTTGAAAGTGAAGGTATGAGTCAAGTAGTCCGGGAAGGATTGGTTGGCTTGAGTTAGATAAAACCTTATACTCAGTTTTTATTCTTCATAGTGGAGTTTTTCAATCAGTGATAGGCTCGTGGTTTTTGATCTCTTCGGAGGTTTTCCACGTTAAAAATCTGGTGTTCATTGTCTCTTTCTCTCACTCTACACTTTGAATTATTTTCTATTTTTGATATCATTGAGTACTTGGGCATACATGTTGAATGGAAGAAATATGAGGCGATATAAGTGTGATAATTCATGGAATATCCTTAATAATTTTTTTGTTCATTTTTTTTAATGATATCTGTAGATATAAAAAAATTAGTGGATTAAATTACCATAATTTGGTCTTCTAAAAAAAAAAAATCATCTTATGGATAAGTCTCTCTCATCTCCAACTATAAAAAGGATAATAATAATAATAATAAGAAAATTATTATTATTATTATTATTATCTTGTTGGTAAAACCTCCCGGATAAGAAAATTTGTTAAAATTAAGAGACTAAATCCCTTGAATTAAGCAACTAAAATTGGGGAATTTGAAATTCAAATTCCCTATCTTCACTTATAAATAGAGATGTCTTCCATCATAAAAAGAAAAAAAGGAGGAAGAAATTGAGAAACCATAAAAACTCTAGAAAGGAAAATCCTAAGGAGAAAATCCAAATGTAATTTCGTACGGAAAAAGAGGCTTCACAACAAAAGAAAGAGCTTCATCAAATCTCCCTGCAAGTTTAGTAAATGGTAAAAGAACTAATACACTCGTTCTTTGCCATTCAACAAGTTCATTCGGGAATAAGCCACTTGTGGCCCTCGATTGACCTTCGAAATCAAGAAAACGTCATCGTCGTTTTCCAAAGTGTGATCAAGGCAAAAGAATTAGAGGGAAAATATTCTTTGTTGGAAAAAATATTATTTCTGAGATTGTACCCACAACATTTTTAATTTCAATAAATATTTTGTTCGCATTATTTTCCTATTTTTATTTTGCTAATTTTTGTAGGATAAAATTTTACGAAATTTGTGCGTACAAATTTCTAGCACGCTTGGTTGGACCTCTCTACCTCTCATCTCTTTTGTTAGTAAATTGATCTTTACCATGTCAATGGCACCTAAAAGAACTCAAGTTTTGCATGTCAACAAGGGCAATGACAAGATCGTCATTGCACAATTGACACATGATGCTGCTACGGGCCCCATGACTCGTAGCAAAGCAAAATCAACATCTTCACTCTCAACAAACAAACAAGTGAGTTTGCTTGTTTGCTAAAATCGGTAAGGACACATGATGAGCACCAACCACTCATCACCTTGGCCTCTCTGGGGGCAAAGAGCCATAATCCTCATAGCAAGGGAAAACTCTCTTCAACACTAAGAGACTTTGGGGATAAATCTCCTTGCTCTGTTACCGATGCTCAAGCACTGGCTCATACTCCAGATCACCAACTAGAATGTCAAAAGAGAAAAACTACTCCAATCATTCTGACTCTTTTACTTCTCTTTTCTCGATGACCATGCCGGTAATGGCAACGGGCACTACGTCTGTAGAGGAGCAATTGGTAGAGATGGCACGTGCCATCGCCAAACTCACCAAGACTGTCGAGGATAAGGATATGCAGATAGCCTCCCTTATAAACAAGGTTGAGGCATAAGTACAAAATACGGGTGAGTCAAGTCACGGACTTAATCACCCTCCGAATGTTGCATCTCCTCTCGATGATGCACCACATACGTATAAGATAATGCAAAGTGAGAGGCAAATGACAAAATCTGCCTCAATGGCGTTATTATCTATCCAACAACTTTAGGACATGATAACTAACACCATTAGGGTGCAGTATGGTGGACCATCACAGGGTACGCTCATGTACTCTAAACCTTACACTAAGAGGATTGATAACCTACGTATGCCTATGGGTTATCAACCACCAAAATTTCAATCATTTGACGGAAAAGGCAATCCAAAACAACATGTTGTCCATTTCATTGAAACTTGTAACAATGTAGGTACATATGGTGACTTATGAGTTAAACAATCTATTTGTTCTCTCCGGGGGAATGCTTTCGATTGGTACATAGACCTTGCATATGAGTGTATTGATAGTTGGGACCAAATGGAACGTGAATTCCTCAACCGTTTCTATAGCACCCGTCAAACTACAAGCATGATGGAGCTTGCTAACACTAAACAATGGAAAGACAACCCGATTGTAGACTATATCAACCGTTGGCGTTCCTTAAGCCTTAATTGCAAAGATAGATTATCTGAGGTATCATCCATGGATATGTGCATACAAGGAATGCATTGGGGCCTCATATACATCCTCCAAGGGATATGACCCCATACCTTTGAAAAATTAGCTACTCGAGCACCTGACATGGAGCTCAGCATAGCCAACCATGATGCTAAAAATGACCTTATCATTGACCAGCAAAGAGAAAGACACAATGGGAAAGCAAGTGATAAGAATCCAATAAAACCCATCTAGGAATCAATGACAGTAAATGCGACTCCTGTCAAAATCTCAACGCGAGATAAAAAGAAAGAAGTAAAAGAGGTTAGACCAACCCAGGAAAATAAGAGGTGTTGTTCACCTTGAAGGAATTAGAGAAGAAAAAGTATCCTTTTCCTGACTCTGATGTGCCTAGCATGTTGGAAGACTTGCTTCAGAAAAAGGTTATTGAGCTACCTGAGTGCTAGCGTCCAGAAGAGATGGGTCGTGTTAATTATCCGAACTACTGTCATTACCATCGAATCATTAGTCACTCGGTGGAGAAATGTATCATCTTAAAGGATCTCATAATGAAAGTGTAAAACAAGGAAGAATCCATCTGAATCTGGATGAAGTGGTAGAGTCAAATCATGCTACAGTCACATTTGGATCTCTCGATCCTGTTTCGTTACATGTTCCACTTAAGAAACTGGGGGCATGTGCCAATACTATTCAATGTGATTACTAAGATCAAAGCAAACACAAGTGTCGTGTCAGGATAGCCTTCTTCACATTTGCTCTGATAATAAATCAATGTCATATAACGAAAAAGGTTGGACATTGGTGACATGAAGAAGACCTCATAAGAAGCAAGAATCTCATCCCTACCCAAATCTTCCTAGGAAGGAACAACGTAAGCAAAATATTCATCGATATACGAAGAAGAAAAAAGAAAACAAACCTAAAAGAAAACAAACGATTGTACAGGTTGATGATCTCTTGGTACAAAAGCTCATCACCCCTATCACCTTAGAAGAATACTTCCCTCTGGAGTTCTTCAATAGAGGGATGGTGACATCAACTCATATGATCTATTGTCATGAACTTTCGAAAGAAGATGAGTTAGGTAAAGATGAAGAAAACACTTCCGTTGCAAAACCAAGCAAAACCAAGGAAAATGATGAGGTACTTAAGAATCCATTACTTTATGCCACAAAAATAAAGGGAGCAAAACGATTTGAGGACAAAGGCCACAATTGTGCAACATGTTGTGCAAACATCACCTACACCAACGGCGATGAAAAAGGCATGACATCAAAGTTTACCACAATTGTTTTCAAACCTCAACATTCCAGTGATGCTCCTTAAAGCATGAGCCTAAACTGCATATTGCTCCTATCCTACAAGAGATTAAACTATAGTTAAAAAAAAAAAATCATTCTTGGCAAACTTCTTAAACTGAGGAACAATCTCTTTGTATTAAAGAAGTCAAATTCGGAGATTCCAAACTAAAGTCTTCAACTTCTCTACATACAAGTATTCTTTTCTTTCAGTATGACGTGTTCTCAAAAAGATGATGGAACCTAGAAGCTAAATCTGAAAACGAAGCTTCAAAAGTCAAAATCAAACTCCAAACATTCTTCAACAAGCTCGTGGAAGAATATCAAATACAAAAAAAGTGTCATTCATCTACCTTCAAAGCTAAAGAAGACAAGGTTGGGTTTTTCAAAACACTTGAGGAAATTTTTTATAAGTTTACTTGAGATCAAGTCATCATTTACCCTCAACTAATTTTGCTCCAAGAACACGTGGTTACCACCCTTGGATTAAAATCAAGTCCAAGCTTGACACATTCTTCAAGAAGCTCGTGGAAGAATATCAAACACAATACAAAAGTTTTATTCATCCACTTTTAAGACTGAAGAAAATCAAGACAAAGGACTTCTTTTGTTCTCCAAAATGCTTAAGAAAGGTTTTCACAAGTTTGGTTGAGAATAAGTCATCTTTAACCCTCAATTAAACTTTGTTCCAAAGACGTGAATTTATCATCCTTCGATTAAACTCAAGACAAGTGATGTTCCTAGCTCGCATGAGCATAAACTATGTATGGCGCACAAAAAAAAAAAAAAAAGAAAAAAAAAAGGTCCGTTAAGTTGAAAACCTGAAAATGCGACTTAGGTAAAAGTTAGGACATATGCTCGCAAGATTAAATCTTTCTTTTAGTCATGGCAAAAGTTAGGACATATGCTTGCAAGATTAAATCTTTCTTTTAGTCTTGGCAAAAGTTAGAGTGTAAAAAAAATAATAAAAAAAAAAAAAAATGGAACTACGTTTGACTTGATCCTCTCTCTTTGAAGGTTACGTTGGCAACTCGGGGAAACCACTCGAGTTCAATCACTATCACAAAATATATATATATTACTTCAAGACTCACCCCATTTACATGACAATGCATGTATGTGATGCGTCTTGAAGTGGGGGCATTTGTAGACATAAAAAAATTAGTGGATTAAATTACCACTAATTTGGTCTTCTGAAGAAAAAAAAATCATCTTATGGATAAGTCTCTCATCTCCAACTATAAAAAGGATAATAATAATAAGAAGAAAATTATTATTATTATTATTATTATTATTATCTTGTTGGTAAAACCTCATGGATAAGAAAATTTGCTAAAATTAAGGAACTAAATCCCTTGAATTAAGAAAATAAAATTGGGGAATTTGAAATTCAAATTCTCTTTCTTCACCTATAAATAGAGATGTCTTCCATAAAAAAAAAAAAAAAAAAAAAAGAGGAAGAAATTGAAAAACCAGAAAAACTTCAGAAAGGAAAATCCTAAGGAGAAAATCCAAAGGTAATTTCGTACGGGAAAATAGGCTTCACAACAAAAGAAAGAGTTTTATCAAATCTCCCTGCAAGTTTGGTAAATGGAAAAAGAACTAATACACTCGTTCTTTACTATTCAACAAGGTCATTCGGGAATAAGCCACTTATGGCCCTCGATTGACCTTCGAAATCAAGAAAATGTCATCATCGTCTTCCAAAGTGTGATCAAAGCAAAAGAATCAGAGGGAAAATATTCTTTGTTGGAAAAAATATTATTTCTGAGGTTGTACCCACTATATTTTTAAATTTAATAAATCTTTTGTTCACATTATTTTTTTTTCCTATTTTATTTTGCTAATTTTTGCAAGGATAAATTTTATGAAATTTGTGCGTACAATATCATGAGTCAATTGATATGAGTTGAGGAGATGATTGTTCTTTTGATTTATTTTTGAGGAGTGTTGAAGCATTTGCATGTGTTTTGCATTTATAAATTGTTGGGAGAGTGTTAATGCATACATTATTGCTTGTGGATGTTATGCTTTGTTGAAAAGTTATTGGAAAAGAAGTTTCTTGACATTGAGATAGTCTAAGGTTAGGTAATCTTTGTTAGGAGAATTTTTAAATTGTTCTACAACACCTATTCACTCCCCCTCTAGGTGTAGTCCATTATTGAGATTCACCTTTTCAAGAGAGATTTAGGTGGTGTTTGTTTTTTCTACTTAATTCTAAATAGAACCTTAATGCTTGATAGTGTTAAATATTAAGTTGTTTGTTTTTGTAGTATTTTATTTCTATTAAGTATTAAAAAGTAAAGAAAAACCAATATATTATTTTTTCTATTTAGAAAAAGCTACATATTTTGGCTTTTTCTATTCAATAAAAAATTTATAATAAGTCATGAAAAATAGAAAAACAAACAACTTAAATTTTGAAAACAAATTGCTTTCAGAAAAAAGCCGAAAAAACAAACACCACCTTAGTATGTAATTTCACTTTCATTACCTCTAAATATGAGAGTATGTTGTAAAAGAAAAAGAATTGATAAGGTTAGAAATTTGGAAAATTTGGAAATAAAAGTTAATAATAAAGAAAATAGAATAGAGAAGGAAGACTTAAAAATTGAGAATTTTTTCCTAGGGTAGAAAATCTATCATGAAATGTCAAAAAAAAAAAAATGAGAATTTTTATTTTCTTAAACAAAATTAGGAAGAAACACACCCATGGATTGAATTTCTATTTTTTTTGTTCAGTGCCATTGCTAGAGTGATGGCCACATGCTTCTCAATAGTGATTGGGCATGCTTTTTAATTCAAAGTGATTTTGGTCATTTTTTGTTTGAAATGACTCATATTGGGTCCAAACTTTCTATAAACAATAGGGTGTGTTATATACACCGGACTTCTCTCTTCCCACCCAC
>JAJJMI010026502.1:141180-162057 GCA_022059035.1 Vitis rupestris | reverse complement strand
ATATATAATTTTTAAATTTTAGTTAAAGTCTTAATTGGTAAATGAAGTTTTATTTTTTGATTGAAGACGCAGTTGCTAACTGAGACTTCAATTTTTAAACTAAAACCGCAATTGTCTATTGAGACATTATTTTTTAACTGAAACCTCAATTGGTAACTGAGACTTCATTTTTGAACTAAAACTTCAATTACCAACTGATGTTTCAGTTAATTTTTTTTTTTACTTTAAAATTTAATTAAAAACTATTAAATTATAATTTATTATTAAAATTAAAATACATACTTTGATAATAAATTATTTATATTTAAGCTTAAGAATTTAGTATTACTTCAACAAACATAAATTGATAAATAGAAAATATTATAAATGAATATTTTATTTATTAATAAATTAATAATTTTAAAATAATAAAATTTATATAACATATAAATAAGATATAAAATTGTATAATTTATTAATTTATTTGTATTATGACAAATTTATCTTTATCAAAATAATATTATATACTTAAGCCGTAGTAGCCAACTGAGACTTCAATTAATATATATATATATATATATATATTCTTTCAAATTTAATTAAAAACTATTAAATCACAACTTATTATTGAAATTAAAAATATATACTTTAATAATAAATTATTTATATTTAAACTTAAGAATCTAGTATTAGTTCAATAAACATAAATTAATAAAAAATTATGAGTATGTCTTATATGACCTAAATAATGGCAATAAATTGTAGCATTGGTCATAATACTAAACATCAATATGGGCATCAGGACCCTTGTCTTGGGCAGTAGCATATTTGAAATGAATAAGAATTATTCCATAATTCCCTAAATACAAGCTTCTACCTAACGATTTCTCCATTGACAATTTTGACAAACACATGGAAAAATAATAATAATGAAAGACTACTAAGGAAGTTCCCCGGAGTTCCAATAACATCACATCTAAAAAGACAAGTGAACTCATTCTATTCTATAGTTCTTAAAAATTGTTTTTAAGAACAAAGTTATGTTTGAAAATTCAAATATGAAATATAATTTGCTTAATTTATTCTTCATAAAATTACTACATACTTATATACAATACAAAAATTTATAAAATATTTTTAGAAAACTATTTTAAAAAATAATTTCTATCCATGGTCCTATTATCCCATCAGTGGGCAAGCAAATTTTGGGTTATACTAGTATGTCACTTTACCCTACAACACTTAAATACTAGAAAGGGTCAATCCCCGATCTACCTTTCTAACATCACTTAAACAATGAGGGTCAAACTTAACACCTTAGGTTTATCGTTGAAGGAGACTGCTATTGAGATACACTCTAATAAGATTCAATCTAAATGAAAATATTTTCTAATATAAGTAGTATGTTTCAATGTTGTTATTAAAGACTTTGTGGGCATCTACTAGACAATCCAGTTTGGTGTAGTCATGGAGAAATTTGTAGGACAAGTTTTTGGTTTTGAGAGGAGCCTAACCTTAAGGTTACTATTGCCTTTGCATGGATTTGCTTGAGTTTTTCAACGTTGCCATATTTTCCCTATAGGAAATGGAAGGTTTTGGTGTTCACCTATATATCACTATTTGTGCGTATTCAGAAGTGTTCTTCCACTTTATTCACTAGTCACAACCCATCTAATGGTAATACTCTTGTTTGGATGCTGAGAAACTCTTGTCTGGTTCTCTACCAAAAATGCAAACCTAGTTGAACAAATTAAATTAAATTAAATAAATAAAAATAAAAATACCACATTCCCCCAGTATCTTCATTTGTCATATAATTAAATTAAATAAAAATCAAACATTAGTAGTTGAATTCATATTTTTTTTTATATAGTAAGCCACAATCTAAATTTGACTATGTTACATCCTAACTATGATAACTTTTAAAAGAAAAAGAAAATTGTCTTTTGTCATCTACATAGTACTTGGCAATATAGGATATAAATTATAATAAGAGTTATAAAACTTTAGATGATATCATGGAAATGAAATTATTCCACTTACACTTGAAATGAGTCTACTTTACCATTAGCCTACTTGGCCAGGTAGTTCCATTTCATTACCATCTCATATGATATCACTTTGCTCCATTGCATTTGAAGAATCAATTTGTAAAGTTTCATGAAGCTCAAAAATTAATTTTAAGTCCATTCACGATTAGGCCATGAAAGGAGTGGGGTGGTGAATAGATACAAAAACAAAATGAACTTCAATAAGACCACTTGAATTCTATATCGACCAAAAAACTTCGGGAAATCAGCAAATAGTCAAACAGTCAAACAGAGTAAGTCGGCAAATAGTTTCTTCAATATCCAAAATATTGTCAAACAGTTATCCTCATCAGGAATGGAAATAAGTTAACAAGTGATCTTATAGTTCATGTCATCCTCAATTTGGAAATATAGAAGACGATTTTTTTTTCTTTCTATTTCTCAGTTTTGTTTCAGAAACTTGGAAGAGAGGAAATCAATTTGGGTGGTGTTTAAAAAAAAAAAAAAATTCCTACTCTAATTTTAAAAATCCACTCGTGGATTTTTGTATAAATTGCCATTGTTAGAGAAATAAGAAAACAATGACCATGTTGAGAAATCGAGATTACGGGATGGGAAAGAAGAGAGAAAAGTGTCAAAAACTTTACATAATAAAAAAACAAAAGGAAGATTGGGACCAATCTCAACCTTGATGCTTTGCAACTCCAACAATGTTTCTCTCACAACGACCCACTGGTGAGGCTAGGGTTTGAAGAGAAAAACTGATCAGAGCAACCACGTGATAGGAAGCAAATGGGAAAGTAAACAAAAATAACATAAAAAAATGGTCTTTGTGCTTATGTGGATAGATGAGGGCTATTTTGAATAATTGTTTTCGATGAAGCCCAATCTTAACATTAAGTATGGGAAGAAGCCCATTTTAGCCCAAAACTCAACTTCTCAATGCATAATGCGCTGTTATCATTGCATTAAAGGTCCACCCACATGCTGTGTACCCAATTTTATTTTATTTTTTCAAGGGTAGTATAGAAAAAAAACCTTAAATTAGGCCACCTTACATCTATTTATTTTCACTTTGTTGTCTTATCATTTTCCCATAATGCAAGTTGTTCAACTCAACGACACCAAATAGTTAGTACTGATATTAAGTGCAACTGTTGTTCTTTGAATGGCCACTATGTTCAACAACTAGTCTCAAGCCTTTACATGCGAAATAAAATTCCAACTTTTAAATAAAGAAAGAAATATGATATGGTAAAAAAAAATAAATCAAATTATGTATAAAGAAATACTTAAAAATGGATAAGTTAATGTCTTGTCAAAGAACTAAGAAGAAAGAAACTTTTGGAAGAATGAACTCATTCTCATTGATTGATTGTGACAGTATAAAGGAGTTTATAGATTAAGAGAGAGTAATACAACAAACTCTAACTGGCTTAGTTACAGATTGTTGTATTTAGTAACTAATACTAATAGCTTAATGAACTATATATCCTAACACGCTCCCTCAAACTTAGGGTAGTGAAATCCTTTATTCTAAGTTTGTTTTTGAAATTGAAAAACAATGAACTTGACACTGCGGTGAGTATGATTGCAACTTGATCTTGAGTAGGAATGTGTCTTACATCAACTTGTTTGGTGAGAACTTTCTTTCAAATAAAGTATAAGTCCAACTCCATGTGTTTAGTGTGTGAATGTTGGATTAGGTTGGTTGCAAATTGGATTGTACTTAGATTATTATCATGAGACAAAACAATAGTCAAACTTGTTTGAATTGTAGTCGGTTTGACTATGGGGTTAAAAGTTTCTACAAAATTGAAACCAACCACTTGGTGATATCCTTTAGCTACTAACTTAGCCTTATAACGTTCAATTGTTCCATCCTATTTCTCTTTTGTTTTGCAGACCCACTTGTAGCTTATAGACTTTCTACAAATTGGTAATGAGAACAAACATTAATTTTTAATTCTTTGTAAGGCTTGAAACTCATCCTTCATAATAGCATGCTAAAATAGTTGTTGAAAAGCCTTAGTACCAGAAGTAGGAACACCGATGGTGACAAATACTTGAGGCTTAAATATACTATTCTTAGACCTGGTGGTTATTTGATAAGTATTACCTGCATTAGAAATAGTAGGTAATGGTGTAGTGATAGTAGAATGGTTAAGATCAGATACATGCAATGAAACGTTAACATCAAGTTTTGTAGATTGAATATATAACACCATCAATTCTAAGATTAGAAATAGAAAATCTATGATCAATAACATAAGGCTATGAGAGAACAAGTTTGAGGGATATAGAAGTAGAAGAAAGAATAGAAAAAATGTAGATTGAGTAGGATTAAAACAAATAGATTGAGTCGGAGAGGAAGATTGTGCAAAAAGAAAAACATGCTTATCAAAATTAACATCACGAGATATGAAGATTCTTTCATAGATATCAAGACATTTGTAAACCTTATGATTTAAGCTATAACCTATGAATATGCAAGGAATAGATCAAAATTAGAGCTTGTGATGATTGTATGGTTTAGTATTAGGAAAGCATAGGTAGCCAAAAACTTTGAGTTGAGAGTAGGTAAGTGGTATTTTGAATAGGATTTCAATAAGAGACTTGTGTTGTAGAATTGTGTGGATTTATTAGAAAAACAATTGTTCTATAAGCTTCATCCCTAAATTTAAAAGACATCGGGGCTTGTGCAAGTAAGGTTAAACTATTTGTAATAATGTGACAATGTTTTCTTTTAGCCAAACCGTTTTGTTCATGAGTTCTAGAACATGGATTCTATGAACAATACATGAGGTTAGAAAATAAGTGAAAACCCTATACTCCTTTCTCCAATTAGTTTGGATCATTTTTATTTTATAATCAAGTTGGAGTTCAACAAGATTTTTGAAATTTAAAGACTCAAGTACATAAAGACAATATTTGAGTTCTAGATGTTTATTATTCTCTAATGCTATGGTAACATCTCCCACTACTTACACAACTGTTCTCACAAAAGATGTGAAAATTCAGTACATTTCTCCCTTATTTAGCTCTCTCCTTGGTTTAAACTCCTATAAAGAATTAGAAATATGGTTAGTGGTCCTAGAATCTATCCACCATGCTTGGTGGAATCCACCACTAAACATGAGTCAACTAAAAGTGAATGGGACATACCTTTCTTTTCTTCAGATAGTCAGGATATTCCTTCTTCCAGTTGTCTTTCTTTTCACAAATGAAACACTTGCCATTTTCTTTACTCTTTCCTTTCCTAGCCTTAGTCTTTCCTTATTTGGATTTCTTGGCAATGTTCTTCTTATTATTATTATGGGAAGAACTTGAAGAATCTTTTATTGCCACATGAACACTTCTAGAATCCTTAAGAATTCCCTTAACCATCTAAAACTCTTTCATCAGTTCTAGCAAGCTTAACATTAACTTATTCATAGTGTAATTGAACTTGAACTGCTTGAAGGAGTCTAGTAAGGTCTCTAAGATCATATTGACCTAAGTTTTCCCATCAATTTCAACTCCAAGGATTTATATCTCGTTAAAGAATTCAATCATATGAATCATATGATCTCTAATGGGAGTTCCTTCTATCATCTTAGTGTTCATGGTGGTTCTTAGGACAGCTTGCCTGGCTAGCCTACTTTTATCACAAACATCTCCCATAGGCTTAAGAAAATCTCATAGGTAGTGGCAATGCTCATGTGTTGTTGTTGTAACACATTATTGAGAGACCCAAGTATAATACATCGAGTCTTCTCATCTACCACTTGCCATTGGAAATGAGTATCTTTCTCTTCTTACGTGGAAAATTCATAACAAGTAGGAGGAGTAAGCTCTTAAGTTACCCGTTTCAGCTGTTTAGCTGTGAGCATTATGCCCAAGTTTCTTTTTTAGTCAACATATAATTAGGTCCAATCAATTTATTATCAGTGAAAATCAAAGTGATAAGGTTATAAGACATGATTCCTGTATAAACAAAACATTCTATGCATTAATAAGGAAACTAAGCCTCTAAGGAAAACATGGTAATTAATTTAGCAAAAATGTAGTGTTCTCATACAACACATATTCATGCAAGGTATTATAGTACCCTAAGAATCAAATCTACTTTAGGCAAGTCATGACTCTTGTTACTAAGGTAGAGACCTCTCTCTAATTAATGAACTTGCTTTAAACCTCAAAAGGTTATTCTAAGGTAGTAATTAATATATTTTTATGTTGAACCCTTAGCGCATGCAAGTAGAACCACTTTAGGTGATTTGTCACTTCATGTCTAAGTATCTAAGTAAGATCTTTGACATCAATGTTACAAAGTGAAGTGTTTCATCTTTACTCCTACTACAAACTATTGTCCCAACTATTGACTAGATGGTTTTTTGGGGTTGATCGAGGCTAGAGTTGACTATATGTCTTTAAGACAAATTTCATTTTGCTTAGGTGCTTACGGTATAAGTAATTGTCTCACAAGATACAACGATCACTTTCTTATGATAGTAGGACTCTAAATCACAAAAAACAATGAATCATTTGGTGATCTATACTCTTTTGAATACCAAAAAAAAAAAAAACTTAGTACAAAAAAGAAAAGACTAAACTTGAAGTTTAAGAAGTTTCTCTTTTGATCAAGCACATGATGTAATTAAAGTTGAAGTTCCACTATACAAAGATATTTAATTATCAAGAATAAAAAATATCAATAGTGATTAACAAATATTTATGATTCAATCTACATCAAGTCTTGTAGATATAGTATATTTCTCTAGTTCACAAACTCAAAGTATTGCGAATCATGATAATATATCAAGTAAATAAACAAAAAGCATATGCTCAAGCTACAATTAAAAGAAGGCCAAAGGAAACAAATATAAAATAGACGAAAAGTTCAAAACCTTTAAGGCCTATTACTTATGAAGATCAATTGATTAGGCATATGCCTAAGGATTTCATAAGGAATTCAAACCTAAGAGAATCTCGAGCTTTGGTAAGAATATGTGCCAATTGATGTTTAGTGAGGAAAAACTCTAGAGAATCTATCATGATTTTTTAAAAATTATATTTATTCTCTTAATATAGAATTTTATGCAAATAAGAAAAAATTTTATTTTTACAAAGATAAAGGAAATAAGAGCTTCTTTCCAAAAATAAAAAATTTATTTTTAAAAATCTCAATAATTTGAGAAGATTTTAAAAATAAAGTCTTTAAGAATTAATTTTTGCAAAAGGAAAGATGATCTTTTAATCTTGTTCATAAAATCCTTATTCTTCCTTCTCCAACTTTGCAATATTTGTAAGGGGAATCATGCATTATACCATTTGCCACAAAGTATTTTTATTCAATAATGTTTGTATTTTATCTTGAGAGATTTTTTATTTGTTTTTAAGTACTAAATTCACTCATCAATAGTTTGAAATAAATGAGGTTTTAAGAACAACTATTGCATGATTTTTCCTTCTAATTTAAGTTATAACTAAAGTAAGTGCATGGATATAATTTCCTTCTATTGGATCATGAGGATATTGATTTTATTGCATTCCATAGTTTTGTTTAAATTAGTGGTTGACATGCATAATTAAATAATATAATGCTATAGATGACATTAAATGATTAAATAGTATATTATTTCTCATTTATTAAGAATTTAAATATACTTTCTTTTACCTATAGAAAAGGGGTTGTTATATCAACCAAAAAAAACTTATAGTATAACTTAAAAATTGTTCACAATTTTTATTAAATAATATTATATATATATATGACATGTACTTAAAGGCTCATAAGGTGGTCTCGTGATTTATTATACAAATTTAAAGTGTCCTATATGACTTGAATTGTTATTCATCATATCTACACGACTCCATGCTTAGCACTTTAAAAATTCTTGCATGAAAAGTAATAATATGATGTAAAAATGTAAAATAAAAAAATAAGCAAAAAAATATAAATAAATTTTTTCTTATGGTTTGAAAAGTTATATTTATATTTATATTTATATTATGAGGCTGCTTTCAAATCTTAATGTAGACCCCCTCCCGGGTGAGTGGATTTTTAGCATTTTTTTTTTAGGTTTTGACTCTTCTATGATGATTACTCTGACGACCCTAGGATGAAGGGCATGGGGTGACAAGATAGGACGGTGGAGAACGGCTGAAAAGAAAGGGAAGAAAAGGGTGACAGAGGGGAGGAGCTTGCAGGAGAAGCTAAAACAGACTGGAGGAGAGGATCGGGGGGAGCTGGTTCATTTCTGCCAGAGAGGAGCTTTACCAAGCACAGGTATGACCGATTTTTTTTTAGTTCATTTTTTTTTCTATCGCATTGTCTTTCCATGTGTTTTTTTTTTTTTTTTTTTTTTTTTGCTTGTTTAAGCTTTCATCCGCTGTCTGGAAGTGTTTGCCCTGCTACTGTCTCATCCTTTTGGGCTCCATTTGAGGTTATCATGCACATGGCTCCACATGGATTGATTGAATCTTCTCTCTAGCTACCCGTGACTGTGCTCCAAAACCACCCCCCTCACCTTTGCATGGCTTTCGCATGGCCACTTTCATACCCATCTCTCATGCTAATACTCGTCATCCACTTCCCTTTTATGCGCATGGAGTCCATTGCGCATGGCCGTCCTCATCTTTCCTCTTCCTCACCGCCACTACCTCGCCCATCCCCAGCTAGCCGTTCGCCGTTCAAGGGCCCCGAACGAAGACCTTGTTGACGCCGACCATGACGACGACAGTTCCTCCATCAGCAATGCCACATCCGACGCCGCGGTCACCCAGCACTCAGGCCCAGCTTGGCCTCGCCGGACCCGTCTGCTGTGTTGATGGCATGGCGTCAGGCGTGACGCCGTTCTGGACCTCGTGCCTGCTCGCGCCTCAGCCACCTGCACCGACCAAGACTCACCCAGCCGCGCCGTCTAGCTCAGCCATTGCCGTCATCCCCCTCGTCTCCACCTGCAGCATTCGTGTCCGAGACCCCTCGAACCCCCTAGCTTTCCGTCGCCTCCGCGTCGTATCTCATCCCGTCGGCGGCAGTGGTCAGCTCTTGAGAGTGTTGCCCCGGCGGAGGAGTAAGTTTGGAGGGGGAAGGAGTGTTCGTGTTGGGCCTGCCCATAAGGACCTCGGGCTTGGATTGGGATGTTAGGCCCAAGTGGGTGATAGAGTTGTACTAGGCTTGCCCAATGAAGACATGGGCCTGGGCTTGCAGATTGGGTTTATGAGAGAGATGGAAGCCAAAACCCATTTAAAATCTTATTATCCTTGTTTGTTATAATTGTTTTAATTCTCGTTATTATTTTTATTAACCCCGCTTTTAGAATATTATTATTATTATTGACTAATTCATCTTTCAAAGTCTTATCGTTATTATTACTATCCTTATTAATTCAATTTTCAAAATCAATATCCTAGTAATTTGATATCATTATTATTATTATTAATTCGACTTTTAAGGCATTATTATTATTATTAATATTATTATAATTAACGAATATTATTATTATTATTGTTGGCGGATATTATTATTACCACTATTGTTATTATTAACTGATATTATTATGATTATTATTAGCGGATATTATTTTTGTTAGTTATTATTATTGCAATTATTATTATCAATTGTTATTATTATTACCATTGTTATTATCATTATCATTGTTATCATTATTATTAATTCAATTTCTCGAACCTTATTATCGTTATTATTATTATTATTATTATCGTTATTATTATTTCTATTATTATTATTATTATTAATTCCACCTTCAAAATCTTATCCTTATTTTCATTATTAATCCAATCTTTTAAAATCCTATCATTAATCTTATTGTTATTATTATTAATTCCACCTTCAAAATCTTATCCTTATTTTCATTATTAATCCAATCTTTTAAAATCCTATCATTAATCTTATTATTATTATTATTAATTCCACCTTCAAAATCTTATCCTTATTTCCATTATTAATCCAATCTTTTAAAATCCTATCATTAATCTCATTATTGTTATTATTATCAATTCCACCTTCAAAATCTTATCCTTATTTTCATTATTAATCCAATCTTTTAAAATCCTATCATTAATCTTATTATTATTATTATTAATCCCACCTTCAAAATTTTATCCTTATTTTCATTATTAATCCAATCTTTTAAAATCCTATCTTTAATCTTATTATTATTATTATTAATCCCACCTTCAAAATCTTATCCTTATTTTCGTTATTAATCCAACCTTTTAAAATCCTATCATTAATCTTATTATTATTATTATTAATTCAAACTTTTCAAAACCCTATTATCATTATCGCTATTAATTCAAACTTTCGAAATCTCATCATTAATCTTATTATTATTATTATTATTATTATTATTATTATTATTATTATTACTATTATTATTATTATTATCAGTGATTTATTGTTATTATTGTTATTATTAAAATTTGTACCCTCGCAATTTAATTTCCTAAAGTTCATTATATTATTATTATTATTATTATTATTCTTATTATTATTATTATCATTATTAAAAATTTACACTCTAGCCATTCAATTTCCTGAAGTTCATTTATTATTATTATTATTATTAAAAATCTATATTCTCGCAGTTCAATTTCTCAAAGTTCATTCCTTATTGTTATTACAACTTCGACTTTCAAAACCCATATCCTTGCAGTTTAATTCCCTGAAGTTCATTTCTTGTTTTCTCTGGCAAATTTCCATTTTGACTACCAAAGCTCTAATCTTTTAAAATTAATTCCCGAAATCTCCAACTTTCCAATAAACTCCAATAATCCATTTTTCGCCCGAATAGTTTTAATCTCTTTTCAGTCCCTAAATAATTTTCTGATCTTCTTGATTTTGCATAAGCAATAATGGTTCCTTCATAATTCTAAAACACGAGATTTGTGGGATTAGTTCGTGGGCAATAAATTGGGCTTTGGCGGGGACCCTATGTTTGATCCCTATTGATTGTCAACTGTTGTGCCTAATATATTCTGCTTGATATTCGTTTCGCACCCCGATACGCATGAGCTATAATTTGTATTTGTTAATTGTGTACTAATCTCATCTCTTGAAAGCGCATTGTGGCTCGTGGCTCAGGTACGCATGCACCCTCATTCTGATACTTCACTATACATGTTCCGATTCGCATATGTGCATGATCATTCAGGATATTCATTGATTTCCTCATCAATTGCCATGATTGCTTCATTTTATTAGTAGAGACCCGACTTTAGGGACTTAGAGGGGTGCTACGGTCTGTACCGTACCTTCCCGATAAGTAACCTGACCCCCGAACCCGATCCGGTTTTTCGCAGACCACCTTTTCCAAAACAAAGAGTCACACTTAGGGTTTTTCTTTCTTATTTTGTTTACCCTTTTAAAAATAAAACAAAAATAAGTGGCGACTCCAAGTCATTTTCTAAATCAATAAAATCAATTTATTTTTCGAAATAAAAATCGAGCTCAATATCGAGTGGGAAACGCATGAGCCGAAATGCGGGGTCCACACTTAAGAATAAGAATTCTTTTATTAACATAAAAATTATTTTAATCAAGACTTAATTTGAAACATTTGGTTTTGTAGGTACCAAGAAACCTTTATATTTGGATTTATAAATATATCGAGAAATATCGGTGAATATCTTAACAAAAAAATCAATAAAATGGAAATTGATGAAAGCACATAAAAATTTTAGAAAAAAAATCTAAAAAAATGATTAAAAAAATAATAATACTTAATTGAAGTTGTTTTATTGAATAAATTGACATATATGCAATAATATACAAATTTGAAAACATATTAATAAATTTGTAGCATTAGACAATAATAAATGAATTTGAAAGCGCATTAATATTAAAATGATAATATATTTTGTCTGAATATATTGAAAAATAAAAAAAGGATGATATTTAAATAACTATTTTTCATTTATAAATTTACATTTATCTTATATGAATTAGTATATAAAATATATAATAAAATAATTAAAATTAACTGATTTATAATAATTTTATTTTAATTAATTTATAATATAATATATATTAATAATTTATCAAAGATATTATGACTTATAATATACATATATATACATTCAATACGCATATTTAAACCAAATGAAGCATTGGTTCAACGACATATACCATTCTCGATTTGTTTAAGGACGTTTTACAGTTGTGGTCTTATTGAAGTAATTTTTTTTAGTGCAAGTGTTAAAACAATCCCACATCGGAATTTCAAAAGAAAAACAACATCTATATAGAAGATGTGGCCCCTTTCACTGCAACGTGAATTAGTGGTCGAACCAATAACACCGAACCATATTTTGGTATGTTTGAAAACACCAATCTGCAAAAAGTGCGAATATCTGAGGTAGATCAAGTTGTACATAAAATTAATAAACTTCATTTTTCTTGTTTTCATGATAAGTTTCACTTTTCATAAAAATAAAAGAAAAAATTATAATAAAAAAAATACTTAGCCTTCGTTTGGATAATATAATTCTCTTTTTTATTTTTAAAAGTAGAAATTTCAAAAATTGTTATATAAAAGATACATTTTCATAATATTTTTTTAATTAATTTTAAAAATCATTATATTTTGAATGTAAGCTCTAAAAGTACTTGTATTTATATATGAAAGTTACTATAATTTTATATTTCTAAAAATAGAAAATCAGAATAAACACTTATTTATTTGTTTATAAGTTTTATTTATTTTATATAAATAAAATTTTTAAAAATAATTAAAATTTTAAAATAAAGCATGGGACTGCCTCAATACTCCATTTGGAATTAAGAACAAGAATGAAAATACATTTAAATAGTAATAAAGACAAGGGTGGAAAGGTGAGCCACCTATATCCGAGTCTTTACATCCCTAAATGTAAAGCTTTACTTGTGGGCATATTTTTCTTAATGATTGTTGATTAGGAGATACTCTATCTGATTGATAAATTATTTAAGGGAAATTTGAGGGTATTAATTCCATATCTACTAAACCCTTAATTTCGACCATGAATGTGTACAGTAAAATATAAATTGTTGGATGATGGTATAAACAAATAAGAACAAATGATATCAAAATACATAAGAATGAGACCAAAGTATAAATGAATGAAAGTTGGATGTAAAGTAATATGAATAGATTGTATATGTAGCAATTTGTAATTAGTTTCATTCTATGGTAGATAACAATTCAATACCGTAATGAGACTCTTCCCCTTTCCCTGCTACGTTCACTGGTTCAAACCCATAGGCAATTGGCACAGGATCTGATGCCCTTACTTCGGCTACTAGCTTTGATGCTGCTTCCTGCACCCCTTCCCCAGATGCTGGGTAACCTAGGCCTGCAGCGACTAGCTTAGTTCTTGTAAAAACACCATATGGATTTGGTAGGAATGTCACTAGGCGAGGCAACCTTTTTTAGGCTGCTCGTCGAATTGACAAAAATGTTAGCTTGGACTCGCCCCCTGGGATTGACTATTTGCCTTTCCCCGATGGTTGCGCATTCAAATGTGAGTAGGATTCACCAGGGATGAGCGACTTGGGAGAGCCTTGGATGGACTTGGCCTGAGGGACCTTACCAAACCCCTTATAAACACTTCTTCTCCCTAAGTTAAGTGGGTTTTTTTCACTATTTACATGGGATCTCTAACGAACGGATATGGCTGTTAAACTACTCGTGTTGGCTTAACTTGGTAAACATCTTTCTTCCTTCGGCTCTCTAACGGGCTATGTCCCGACTGCTACTAGGTCTCTTTTTGGGCCTGCCTATATCATTGGTAGTTCAGGATCAACGGATGCTGAAGCTATTAATGGCGCGGGATCTTTATCTCAATACGGATCTCCCATCCTTGCCCTTCCTTACCATTCACTTGACCTTCATTCCCTACCGCTACCATCAGACCCAGAAGTGCCTATCCTTGCTATCCAGTCTCCTTCCCTATCCGATACGATACAAGACATAGCTACCCATACGACCTATCCGATCCCACCGAGCAAACAAAGACGTCAGGCCTTTCTTTTGCTATCCAAAGCGGCACGAAGCGGCTTCAACCCGAGGATTACCGGCTTGCTTCCCTAGATGAACGACCAGACTGGACTTGTTCTTGCCCGGGAGTAACTACGAACTGAACTCGATACTCAAGCAGTTCAGGCTACTCAAGACTCATCGCTATCCTCACGAGAAACAAAACGAAAGACCTAAAGACTCAAGACCTGCCCGGCGTCCCTTGCTCCCTAGCTCTGCTCCTTACTCCTTCTCTTGCTACCTATCTCTTCCTTGCCTGACGAGAAGATGCTAAACACGGTTCGATATACTCCTCGAGAGCCTGCCCGAACCAATCCCTTCGATCGACCATCCGATCCTGCTTGACGAGCAGCTGTTTCTATTCGCTTGACAAACCCGCTGCTGCTGTTTGTTAATGCCTCACTGCCTGACCTTAGAGAACGCGAATTACCCCTTCTCCGTCTTTAAGGCTTTAAGGCCAAGAGCTTCTGGATTCTCAAGATGAACCTTCCCGATCCTATCCGAATTAGTCGATTCGAATTGGAATTATCAATTCTTCCATAATTGCTTAGCCGAAATAACAATTGATTGTGATCGAACCACAGTTTTTTTGATGTGGACCTTTCAAGATTCATCCAACAGAATCTTGTTTACTATTATTACTATTCTAATTATTTTTTCTAATATTCTTCTTCTAATAGCTTCTATTATTATTCTATAATAAGGTAAGGAAGAGAACAAGGGAAAAAAGAAGACAATTGATTGATGCAGTTCCGTATAGAAAGGGTCAGTCATCTGCTCGTACTATGATCAATTATGGAAGGAAAGAGGAGATTCTTTAGACAAATGTTGTAGTAGTGTATTTTCCTTGATCTTCTTCCTATACTCGTTCCCGTCAGCCAAGCAGGTATTGAAAAAAGTCCAAGCACCCTGAACCGGACCAAGCAAGCACCCGAAATAGGCTTCGAAGGAAGAAGTAAGCCTACTCTCCAACCATTACCCCCGCCCTCGGTGCCTTCTCTTTTCCTCGAAACTGAAATCTTTCAAGCAAGCAGTAGTCATAGGCATCTTCATACTCAAGCCATCAATCGACATAGTAGTTAAGCAAGCAAAGCCAACCCGACCTTTCCTCTCTCCTACTCGAGCTTCGTACTTCCCGAAACATCAAGTGGCACAACATCCGTAAGCGGAAGAACATGAATCACCCCATCGGAAACCAGTTTTCCTATGGTTAAGCAAGAAACTTCCTTTTCACTGATCCCTATACCCCAACCGGCATAAGCACTCGTAACAGCTTCATTTATAACATAAACACAAGTTTTTTCCATTAGATATAAAGTATATAAGAACCCTATCAAATGCTCCTGTTTAGCCTGTTCCGATCTTCCTCGAGAAGCCTGGTGGGCATTCCCATTTTATTTTCTACTCGTCTTCTTGCTCCAGCTACGATTTTTTTAGTATATAGGGGAGAGTTCCAAACGAACTGACTAAGCCATCGAAAGAAATCAACCGCAAGTATTGGATTCAATGTGAAAGGACAATGCTCATTTCCTTCAATTCATAAGCCCGAGTATCACGATCCCAAAAAAGTAGCTCGAAGTGACTGACCATATAGTCTAGTTTAAATCCCTTTTCCAGAGATGAGAGAAGTAGCAACCATGGACCTAGCTCACAGAAGAAGGGGACTAGTTTCGACAGGAAAGAGGGAACATGGTGTTGTGCTTCTTACCTATGATGATTCCACATTTGCCTACTCAAGCTTATTACTGGCAGGTGAGACCAATCGATTGAAGTTACGGTTCATAGCTAATCCTGAAGCGAAGTTAGTTGGAGCTTCGAGGTCAGCCTCTAGGTTATAAGCCCATTTGCGATTCCCTCACTCGCTAGCAACCAAACCAAAAGGGATTCCATTCTTCGATTCCCTTATCTTCCGGTAAGAGTTCAAGCATCAGTTCTCATAGCGAGGCTTAGGCCGACGAGGCTAGGGCACAGCCTCCCAATTCTCAAACCCCGACTTACACAAGTGGTTTTAGAACCCACATTTTGAAAAGTTCCGTTAGGTTCTTAGTAGCAATCGGCGACCCTTTCTTCTTTTACTTCACATAGATTTTCCTCTCCTTGATAGCTGGAAGTTCTCCAAAAGTATGATAAGCTGGAGGACTTTGTACCATCCATTCCAGTGTGGTTGGATTCTGTTCAACAGCCTAAGGACTTGGAGCACATCTTTTGTTGTTTCCACTGCTTGAAGTGATTGTTACGACCACGAAAAAACGACGAATCCCAACTACGGATATATAAGAGCCAAAACTGCTAAGGGCATTCCATCCAGCGTAAGCATCTGGATAATCTGGAATGTGACGTGGCATACCCGAAAGCCCTAAGAAATGCATGGGAAAGAGGGTCGGATTAACCCTGAAAAAAGTGATCCAAAAATGGATTTGACCTAAAGTTTCAGGGTATGTCCGACCAAAGATTTTACCCACCCAATAGTGAAATCCTGCAAATAAAGCAAAAACGACTCCCATAGAAAGTACATAATGGAAATGTGCAATCGCATAATAAGTATCATGTAGAACAATGTCTAGCCCATAATTTGCCGTGACTATTCCAGTGAGTCCTCCTATGGTGAACAAAAAGATGGACCCTACAGCAAATAACATGGGTGTTTTATATTGTTTCGAACCCCCCCCCCCCCCCCCCCACATGGTAGCGATCCAACTAAAGATTTTGATTCCAATGGGGACAACTATGATCATGGTAGTTGCGGTGAAGTAGGCACGGGTATCAACGTCTAAGCCCACAGTAAACATATGATGAGCCCAAACAAGAGATCCAAGAACACCTGTACTGATCATGGCATAAACCATGCCTAGATACCCGAAGACCGGTTTTCCCGAAAAAGTCAAAACGATATGACTTATGATACCGGATCCAAGCAAAATGGGAATATAAACCTCTGGATGACCGAAGAACTGAAAGAGATGTTGGTATAATATGGGGTCTCCCCCTCCAACGGGATCAGAAAAGGTTGCATTAAAGTTTCGATCGGTTAATAACAAAGTAATTGCCCCTGCCAGTACCAGAAGTGATAATAAAAGTGGGAATGTTGTCATTGGAACGGACCACACAAAAAGGGGTGATCTATGCATAGTCATTCCAGGTCCACGCATGTTGGAGATAGTTGTTATAAAATTGATAGAACCTAAAATGGATGAAACACCAAATAAATGAAGACTAGAAATTGCTGAATCAACTGCTCCTCCAGAATGGATGGTAATACCACTTAAGGGCGGATAGACCGTCCACCTAGTGCCGCTACCCACTTCTACTAAGGCTGGGCTTAATAGGAGCAAGAGACTTGGTGGCAACAACCAGAATGAAATATTATTTAATCGTGGAAATGCCATGTCAGGTGCACCTATCATAATGGGAACAGACCAATTACCAGATCCACCTATCATCACCGGCATAACCATAAAAAAGATCATTAAAAAAGCGTGAGCCGTTATTAAAACATTATAAAGTTGATGAGTAGGACTCCGACCATAACATAGTCGACAGATCCAAGATGTGCTCTTACAAGTAAAGGGGGGTTCGAATCGATATTGTCTGTGCTTGAAAGGTTATGAATCGATTGACAAGCCCAATCCCAATATCTTGATTTCGAATGGCGATGCATCGTGGGCCCATATATATATCGTCTGCTAATACACGACCAATTAATGTTTGAATAAAAATTCTTTCCTGTATCATCCCATTTCAAGGACTCACAGAAATACCCCGGATAGTGCCACAATATGTTCTACGTACAACAATGTGTTGAACTACTTCAACAAGTCTACGCGTGAGATATCCAGCATCTGATGTTCGTACAGCAGTATCTACAACCCCCTTGCGGGCTCCGTAGCAAGAAATTATATATTCTGTTAAAGAGAGCCCCTCACGTAAATTGCTTTGAATGGGTAAATCAATCATTTGTCCTTGGGGATCTGACATTAATCCTCTCATACCTACTAATTGGTGTACTTGAGATGCATTTCCTCTAACTCCCGAAAAATACATTATATGAACTGGATTAAAGGGGTCAGTCATCCTAAAATTAGTATTCATTTCTTGTCGCAAATATTCACTTGTAGCATACCAGATCTCAATGGATTGGCGTAATTTTTCTACCGCGTGTACATTCCCATAATGATGGTGTTTTTCCAAAATCAAACTTTGTTGTTCAGCATCTTGGACTAGCCATCCCTTAGAAGGTATTGTTAAAAGATCATCAATTCCTAATGAAATGGATGTAGCAGTGGCTTGCTGGAAACCCAGAGTCTTTACTTGATCCAGGATGTGTGATGTATATGCCATTCCGAAGTGATCTATTAATCTGCTAATAAGTCGTTTCATGGCAGTTCCATCTATCACTTTATTGTGAAAGACCAGATTGGCCCTTTCTGTCATAAGTACCCCCATATTCCGCTGAGTAGGATTTGACAATGGGTTTGAGTCAGTGGTTGTAAAACTTCCTTTTCTCGATCTTGCTTCGCGTAGAAATTCAAGAACTATGATCCTAGTTGAACCGGAGAGACCCGAATTAATACCGGTATCATATCATATAATTACTTAGCCTAAGTATCATATGATTAGGTCTCATATGAGCAGGCCCGACAAAAGCCTTGGATGGCTTCTTCGATTTCTCGATAAAGAGAAATATGACCAATAGTGGTTCGAATATATATACAAGGAATCTCTTTTTTTACACTTCTTACTATTAGATAGTGCCCATAAATCTCATGATAGGTACCCAAAGATTCATAGGTCTACAATAATATATATTTTTTACCCATATCTGTTTTTATTTTTTTTAATTACCCATTTGGTATATCTTTCCATGTTTATTCCAACTGATTACATTCCATTATACACGTTGAGTGTGACTAGTTGTGAACATACATTCATTAACCTAACAAAAGAATATTTAAAAATGATTGGTTGAATGCATGGGAGCGCATAAGATGATATAAAAATGATGGAAAGTGTCTTTCTTGAGACAACTTTTAAAATGACAAAAAGTGTCATTAATTTAAAAATATTTCTTAATGTGCTATATTTAAAAAAATTAAATTAAATTCACCATACAATGATAAAAAAAAAAAAAAAAAAAAAGAAGAAAAACCCTTCTCCTGTCCTTCATTGGTTGAAAATTAAAACACGTCAAGTCCTCATACTTCTTCCCTTGTGGCTTTTAATGCACATGCATCTCACCCTTGGATGCTCCCTGCATTCAACCAAATCCACCAAATCCAGCGGGGACAAACTTGGTGATGTTTTGTGCAACCGCTATTCCTTGAAAGTGAAGCCACAATTTATTTATTTATTTATTTTTGGGGTTAATGAACGGTTACTATAATGGATTTTAAACAACCAATCACACCTGTAATGATATATAAAATGTATTTAAGAGTAATTTTAGAAAGTATTTCTAATATTTTTAACACTTAAATTATAAAAAATTTCAAATATTAAAAATATTAAAAGTGTTTTGTAGAATCACTACCAAATGAGCTCATAATTAGTTTGAATAAAGATGGAAAGATGTATTTACTTTATTTACTTTCCTATGATTTACACTACTTTTAAATTCAAAATTGACGTAAAATTAATTGATTAAATAGATAAGTATGTATTTTGAATTGGATGAGAAGTGGATTATGTATATTACAAACGAAATTAATTGTAAAAGAATTTTAAAAGAATAATAAAATCAAGAATTTTAAATAATAAAATTAATTTGAAAAAAGAATTTTAAATTGAGAATATAAAAAGAACAATCTTTTCAAATTTTTTTAAGAAATTTGGAAAGGAATCGAATCAAGAATTTTAAAAGAAAAATTTTTCTAAATATTTTTAACTTCAAAAAGAAAAAAAAAAAACATTTCCAAATCTTTCTAAGATTTTTAAACTTGTTAAATTTTTTTTTCTTTTGTACAATATGATTTTAAAAAGTCCACTAGATTTTCTCTAATTTATTCTTATTGGGAGAGTTCTTTCAAAAATTCATGTGTATAAACTTTAAATTTTTATTCTTTATGATTAACCCTAAACTATTAGATTGCTTTTTTATTTTTATTTATTTATTTTTATTTTTTTGAAATTTTGAATTTGTATATCTTCAAAGTGTTGAAGAGTCCACGAAAGAATGTAGTAGCGCTACATTGCAAGCATGAGATTAGGTATAAATTTTAAAATAGAGTAGAGAATAGAAACCATCATGTAAATTTAAGTACTTTTTTCATATTTAATGAATTATAACTCTTTTGTTTTTAATCCCGTAAGTTTTACATTCACATATAAAGTAAGATTTTGTGAGTGTTTTCCATGTGAATTATTATCTTCTTGCAATTGAATTTCTCTTTTACCGTACAATTCGTTAAGAAAAATTAAAAAATTAAAATCTGAACTAAAAAGGAATTAATAGATAACCGCCCTTTTATATATATTACTCCGGGATAAGAAACTACAAGAATTTAAATATATAAAAAAGAAAATTATATTTTATTTTTTCTTTAATGGAAAACCGCTTTCATTTATAGGTAGGATTATTCGTTGATTGAACATTAGTTATATAAATGTATATTGCCATTAGAATAGGATTGAAAGTTAGGTTGCATGCAGCCATGGGTGCTATATATATACCCCTCTTCTATTCTATTTTCCAAGGCATTCATATAAGGTGCTGTAAATCGCTTATCCTCTTCAAATTGATAAATTGTAGTTTTTTCATTCATCCTTTCATTCGTTCATGTACAGAGTATATATAGAGGGTAATCACCATTCTAAGAATGGGAAAGAATGATACAAGGAAATAATGATAT